>LXGT01000071.1:0-104563 GCA_001640655.1 Endoconidiophora laricicola | reverse complement strand
CCCCCCCCCATATTATTCTGCTCACCGAAAGAAAGAGATATCCAAAAGAAAAAACCCATAAGTACAGAAACCAGAAGATGTGCAAGTTGTGGCTGTGCTCTGCGATGTTGCGTCTCAGAGTTGTTTAAGTGGCGATTCGTATTAGTCGCCACAGTATATAACAATTGAGATGTTGTTGGGGATGGGAAGAAGAAATCTACTGGCCGAGTTTAGCAAAACTTCTAGGCTCTTGGCCTCAGTTCGGAAGATAAAAAAAAAACCCCCGTCATTGGTGTTAATGACCTGCAGAGTAGTTAACTGTTGAGGCTTACATAATACTAATACGATGTCTACTAGCTATATGATCTTTATCCGCACTAACAGGCACTCTTCAGCCCTGTGCGAATCCAAAAACTTTGTGTATCGTGGTCCTGTAGACTCACGATGGACAGTTGTATTGTATGTCTTGGTCTTGAGAGGACGGTAGATACCATTGATTATGTTTAGCAGTCGTCAAAGGGCGGACAAAAACAAATCATACCAAATCAACGTCATAGACAAGATTATCAACACTGGAATGAAAATAAAAGAAAAGAAAAACTGTCTCGAAGATATGCTTTGATCAGTAATCTTGTTCAATTTATACAACTATGAAGATACTAACTACTATTTCGATGATGCAGGCATTGTTGTATCGTTTAGTGGATGTAACTAGTAGAAAATACCGAAAAAGCAAATACGACAGGTGTTTCAAGGAGTCTGTATACTTGTACTGGTAAATCGAAGTATCGTCAACATCTGGATATGAAGTATCAAGATATCGATATATGTTGCAGTCTAGGACACGATTTTTTTCAACGTATGATTGTGGACTTCGCTTCGAACTCTACCGAAGACAATATAACCAATGTGCATTCCTAGCTCAAGACATTCTAAGTTAGCCCTGCGAGCAGAGTCTCAGTGATGACTTCAGAGAAGAAAAATATAATTACTTTTGTACTTATGCCATGTCTCATCAATGATCCAGGCTGTCTGCAAGCTTTATTGCTTTGCAACACCCCCGGGCGCCTATCATGATGACTCTCTTTGTACCATTAGCTTCGCACGTCTCTAACATGTGGCGTTGGCTCTTCCCTGCAGCTATATACTCCTAGCTTGTTGTCGTGACTTATTGGGTATGTAAGTAGAGATATATGCGTTATTGAGACACTTGGATAATTAGTAGATACCTGGGACGTTACGACACTTAAATCCTGCACCTCTTGTATTGGCTAGTATATCTCAAAGCCTTGAAAAAAAAGGAAAAAAAAAAGGAAAGATAACTTGAAGATGAAACCAACTTGGATACAAGTAACCTGAACGTCGTTTCTTGTCTCGCTTGTAAGGAATTTTGTTCTATAAGAATGTCATATTACCGACATCACCAACGGACTGACTGCTGCTAACCTACTTAATCAATCAGCACCGATATGAGTACCCCATAAGATCATGATAAATGCAGGGTATAAGAGAACATCCCAAAGAACAGAAGAAGAAACACCATCTGGCCCGGAAGCTTCTGAGCCTCATGACAACAAACATGATGTTGTTGAAAACAAAGTATAGAAACAATATAATGTTACGTTGATAAACTGGCCTTTCTGTATGAATGCTACTACGAGATATAGCCTTTATCAATGCTAGGTACTGGAAAAAAACAAGATGTTCCTCTGTATATGTCGCACAAGAGTACTAGTATCATCAGCATAGTAAGCATTACGATTGCGAAATGAACTGAGTCTGTATGTTACGATAACTTAGAGCAACGATGGCTAGATATGGGCACACGGAAATATGATGAATGTTACTTGGACCCCTGGGCTGGATTGTGAATATACATCGTCACTCTATGGCATGTACTTGATAAAGAGTGACAATGAAGGCATGATATGGATGAGACGATATATACGCCATAACTGCTGATTGGATAGATAGCTATAGTAGAGGCGAACTCCGTAGAAAGAAAATATGATAGATGACAAGAAGAAAGTTTTGTTATATTATGAGTAAAGACAATCTATACACCACTGATAAAAAAAAAGCTAGTTATTTTTTTTCGGAAAACAAAAAGAGCAAACTCCGCAAAAACACCTTGTTCTTGATTCAGCACTCGACACGCTATAGAACAACTGCTGGCGAGAAATGTCTGGTTGGCAGCTGGCGCAGTATATGTGTCCGCACAGACATAGAAACAGTACCCATTGAATATGGCTAGACTTTACATGATCTGATACTGAATTCAGGTATTACTAGAAGATGCCGATACCAGAAATTAAGCAATGTTCTACTATGTACTTTCCTACCTGTCGATCTTCTATGTACTTGATTTGAGTAACTTTCGTTTCACACGATAATCCGTGTCACATCACCATGTCGGACTTGTTTTTTGAATGCACCTTTACAGATCCTTGGTTCGCAGCTTCTTGATGCGAACGGCACCCTCAAACAGACCACGATCGACAGCGGCAGCAACTGTAAGAGTACCACCAATGATCGAGCAGAGGCCGGTCAGGAAGCCAGTGAACGTCTTAGCGCGCTCCTCGCGGTTGATAACCTTCATAGGAGAGATGTCCTAGCGACTATGTTAGTATATTGCCTGATTGATATTGTGGACGACGTGGCTTAGATTAGATTTAAGGACTAGACTTACGTAGGAGAAGAAGACACCTGGAATACCGCCACGAGAGTGCTGACGCTCCTGGTGACCCTCGGCAGCATCATTACCACCTTCTAGACTGCGCTTATGGCTAGTGACCGAGTACTGGTGAGTATCGATAGCACCGCCCAGACTACTGGGGGCAAAACCGTCCTCATCGGTATTTACCATGTGACCATTGGACTCCCAGCCGAGGGGCAGGTATGAAGTAGGCACAATCTTGACAAAGTACATGAAATTCCAGTTGGCATCATTGACACGCTGGGCTGCACCGTCTAACGGGTTACTGTTATCTAGTTGCTCATTGGTGATGGACTTGGGTAGCGGAGGGCCAAATCGTAAAGAGTGGATGGTGTGGGTAAAGTCGTGCTTGATATCGGTACCGCCAGCGTTCCAGTACTGCTTAAGGTCGTGGACGTGCATGTTTCCATTTGAAAACGAGCGGCCGGGAGCCAAGTGGAAGTTACCGACAACCTTGTTGACATGTAGGTCGCCCTCAACACGGCAGCCTTCACGGCGTTGTTCCTGAAGACGTTCCTTGTAGTGTTCGCGCGTGCACTGCTCGACGCCGGTACCGTCGCCAAAGGCCCAGCTTGTAGAAGCGTAAGCGTCGCGGACTTCTTCGCAAGTGTTGCAACATCCCTTCTTGATAGCGTTGGCAGGTGGCGTAGCGCCGTAGCATTCACCACAGTAATTAGGATCTAGGTGCTTGGCGTTCTCGTCGGCATCATGTAGCGCAAGAGCGTTGATATCGATGACACGGCCGCCGTCGGTCTCGGCAGCAAGACGGACCTTGTTGATGCCGTGCTTGACGCCGTGCTGTTGCTCACCGGATACATCCATGACGTCGAGGGTTAATAACTCGCAGGGTATGTGTGGGAATGTTATATTTAAAAAGATATCCATGCGCTCGCCTATAGTAGAAATGCGTTAGCGTACTGAGTGGGAGTGATGATAGAGAGAAATTGAAGAGTAATGATGTGTACCTCTGCCCTTATCAACCACAAGCTCTGGGTGGACAACAACTTTACGGTAATCTAGCCATTCACCCAGCGAAAGCCATAGAACCACAACTAGCGACACAATAGTGACGATACCGCCGGAGGTAGTACGGATGCGCGCCTCATCGACTGTCTTTGCGAAAGCATCGAGCTTGACGAATCTGGATTTGCTTGACATGTTGGAGGGCAGTTGTGTGTTTAGGGGTAGGATTAGCGTATATGTATTCCGTGGTCTTAGTAGATAAAACAAAGTCTGCAATTTGAGAGATCACTAAGTAAGATAACGGCGCCAGCCGTCTGGGATGTGGGAGTTGATGTTTAACAATAGTGGGATCGTTGATGAACTTGGAGACGACTAGATATCCGAGAGTTCCAGGCGATCTAACCGTGAATTGACCAATATTAGCGATAACGCTTTACGCATTCACGTATATAGTGTAGCCAAAGGACAATTGGGGGGGGGGGGGAGGGCCGAGGTTGAGACCCGAGAAGAGTGTAGGTAGGAGATGAAAGTTGAGATAGCGACTAGTGAGCAGTAACAAGCATTGCAGCTTCTGATATGGCTGAATAGATGACAACAATAGGTTCTAGGACAGGTTCAAGAACAATGTTGAAGTTCAAAGAGAGAGAGAAGTCAAAAAGAGAATGTTGTCGTCGATATGGAAAAAGGTCGAGGTAAAGCTCAATGGCTTTCGAGCACTGGCGGCAAATCAAGCGTATACGTAGCTCTTAGTGAGGCGTAGCAAAAAGCCGGGAATTTCAGATGAAAGTCCCTTAGTAAGTTTTGTATTCTCGATCTGGCCAGAACTGCGCAAAGCTCAATATAGAAAGGGTCGCAGAACTGTGGACACGTTCCCCTGCTCCTTCCTTGTTGGCAGGCCTGTGTATTTTCTTCTGTTCCTGGGCTGGTTTGTTCTAGAGCTTCTTTCTGCCCTGATGCTTGACGCAATTTATGATGCGACATGTTGATTGGCTGT
Organism: Endoconidiophora laricicola; assembly: GCA_001640655.1. Lineage (NCBI taxonomy): Eukaryota > Fungi > Ascomycota > Sordariomycetes > Microascales > Ceratocystidaceae > Endoconidiophora > Endoconidiophora laricicola. The sequence continues at coordinate 99,911 of LXGT01000071.1, read as the reverse complement.
CCGGAAAATCTCCGGCGCAGCCTTGTCATCGCGTGTTGCCATTGGCTGCGCTGCTTTCCAAGGCTGAAAGTTTTGCTGCAGCAACTTAGGCGCGACCAAGTTTACCAGAGGAACTTCTAGAGAAATTCTTAAAAACGCCGTTCGCTAAAACGGTATGATCCAGCTTCATAGCTTAAAGGCCATTGATTTCTGCTAAACTCTCGCTAGCGTCGAGATTTTCTCTGTCAAGCACTCTAGCTTTATTTCTAGAAGCTTCATCTGTCACAGAAGCTCTCGTATGAAATCTGGAGGTACCGAGTCAACAAAGTAGCTCGTAGTCTATATCGAGTTTCATTTCGGCATCATGTCTGCAAAAGTGCCTTCCAGAGTTGTCTTCGTCGGAAACATTCCATATGGTATGACTAAGGGTTCCTACCGACAACACGAACCCCTCCATTACTAACAGTTCAACTCTGATATAGATCTATCCGAAGAGCAAATCATCGACATCTTCAATAGCGCTGGCAAGGTTCTAAACTTCCGCTTAGTCTACGATCGCGAAACTGGCAGACCTAAGGGTTTTGGCTTTGCAGAGTATTCTGATTCTGGTGCGTACTGACTAGACAGGATTGATCTAAGCATAATGAGCTCTGAACGATGTACTGACACACCCTTTTCCCTACTTGACAGACTCTGCCTCCTCCGCCGTCCGCAATCTACACAACTACGAGATCAAAGGCCGTCGTCTGCGCGTCGATTTTAGCAACGAAGGCGGCACCGAAGATGAGGATGGCGAAGGCCCCTTTGGAATGGGCGGCTCCGGCAGCAGTGGTCTCGGTGGAATTCTCGCAGGTGGACCTAGCGCTCCTCCTACACCAAGCACGCTTCCACCTCTGCCTGCTGGCAAGGAGCTGCCGCCTGGTATTACGTGCGCTGATCAGATCTCACGCACTCTGTTGACATTGCCGCCTTCACAGATGCTCGATATTTTGTCACAGGTTAAATTGCTGGCTGCAAACGAGCCTAACCGCGCTGTTGAACTGTTTGAGGCTGCACCGCAGCTCGCATATGCCATCTTCCAAGCACTACTGCTGATGAACCTGGTGTCACCTGACAACATCTACAGCGTAGTTGATAGGAATCAGCTTGCAAACGCCAGCGCTGTGCCTGCGCAGGTTAACGTCCCTTTACCGCCGCCCGCGCAAGCAGGATACGTTGGTGGAAACATGGTTGGTGGCTACGGCATGCCACAGCATAACAATGGTAACAACAACCACAATGTCCCGCCGCCATCAGCCCCAACCGGTCCTGCAGCATACACTCAGCAGCATCAACATCAAAATCAAATTCAAATTCAACACCAACACCAACATCAGCAGCAGCAGCAGCAACAAGCACAGCAGTACCAGGCACCGCCACTACCAGCTGCTGCGCCGGCACCAGCTAGTGGTCCGGATCAGGATGCACTTATGCGCGCTGTCATGGAACTATCCCAAGAGACTATTGATGCGCTACCAGAGACTGAGCGGATGCAAATTTTAGCGCTCAGAGCGAGCTACCAACCAGGACGGTAAAGCGAGCTTTTGCCGTCAAAGAAAGTGTCTTTGTATTTTCTTTTTCTTTTGGTCTTCATTCTATAATGGTTCATATCAGTAGGGTTCTTAGGGTTTTCTTTTCTTTTCTTTCTGTTCCTTCTTTGTGTTTTATACTCGGAGTTCAGCGCCCATTTAGTGTGGTTCGTGGTTGATAGCATGACCTTTTCATATTTTTCGTGTTCCTCAGAGGACAAGCGGCTTCCAGCAGGTTCTGATAAACCTTTCTCTCTCTTGCCTTGAACTAATGAAAGGGATACTATTTCTGTAGCACTGGGGGTATAGCATCTTTTTCTCATGGTACGCGCAATGGTATCTATTCTAATCTATATCAATTCAAACAAATGAAATTCAACCTTATCATACCCTTTCATTGTATGTGAGGTACATCACCTATACCTCCTGAGTTCCGCTCCTTTTTGTTCGCGAACATGATCCAAGAAATCAACAATGTCTAACAGATTAGTCATGGTCATCATCCGCGCCTTCTCCGACTTAGTCAGCAGCGTGTTCTTATCTGGGCCCATTCCTGGACCGCACATTTCACTCAAATGATGTTGCGTCAAAGCCAGCGGCAATGGTGCCTTCATCGCGTTACTTAAGAACACATCAACGGCCTCCCATGGACACGCTTCGTAGCCCGCGTACAAGGCCGGATTGGCCAGTAGACCACGCGCTGACATGAAGCCATGCAAGCCAGTATTACTAGGCCGGGGCACAAACGGCTCGACGGGGTCTATAGCAATGCTAGTGAAGGTGTTTGGCGTTAGTGGAAGTGCTGACATGGTGAAGATGTCGCCAGACAGCAGGATCGGTACTCGGTGTGAGAATTTCTCTAGCAAGATGTTCAGAGACTCGGTGAAAATAGGCGTGCTCGAAGGCGTATAGCGTGTGCGCGGATGAATCGTGATCCAGTCCGGTCGCGGCTCAGCCTCGTTATCGCCGAGGACAGTCTCGATGAAATCCATAGTTTTGCGTAGATCCTTATGGACGCGTATCTTCACGCTTACACTGCGACCTCGGCCGCCTTCGCGATCCCGAGTCCAACCATCAGCAGCTAGCCGCCGTCGTGTTTCGATTATCATGTCACGTACAAGTTCTCGGCGCTCCATCAAGGCGGCACCGAGCGTTTCAGCGCATGCCCAGCCTTGTGGACAGCCGCAGTTCAGGTCAACACCACTAACGTATGGAGCAACGAGTGTTGCAGCTCGGCCAAGTTCCTGTGGATCGTTGGCACCGAACTGGACGACCGTGGGTGGTTGAGGGCCTACGGAGTTTAGTGTGAGGTCTAGAGTCATGAGAATTGTCAGACATAAACATGAGGGTCGGTATAGATATCATGGATAATAGAAACTAGGGATATGGCATATGGACCATTGTTGATATCCTTTCGTTACAAAGTATGATAAGGATTTACATGATGTTGTAGGGTGGCAACCAGACTAGCTGTTTAATGTGTTGAGTACGCCCCGAAAAAAAGGCAATGGAATGGGGAAATATGAAAGGAACGCTATACGGACCGATAGCGTCAGGAACGGGTGATAAACGGCCTGTTTCTGCTACTTACCGCTGTCTCGAGCAATCTGATTCCGGTTAAACTCCTTAGCCAAGATCATGGGTGTATAGCACAGGTCTGTGCCGAAGTGACACACTGTCTGGCGGAACGCAAGCTATAAAGGAGAGGAAAGACACAGCACCGCTATGGTTAGTAATTTTTGTCTTGCTGCCTCGATTTCGATGGTACTATGACAGGCTGATGAGAGGTTTGGAGTGCACTGCGCCCCAGAACTACAACGGGCCAGCTCGGCTCTTTACGTCGTGATGTGCAGGTGCATATATAGCCATAGAATCAGTCATGAACGGAGACCAAGAAGATGTCGGCTCTGATGTTACATATAGCATTCCAGAGGATGGATGTACAGGTGTAAGAATATATTTCCAGGGGATACACATGAGACTATGTCCTGCCAAGAATGGAGAACCCCCCAGGACATCGCCATAGTTTAAAATCCAGTCAGGAATCTTTGTTGACGTACCTTGCTGTAGCGCACCATTGGGGCTAGAACTGTAAGGAAGCGGTCTTCTGCTCGAGCAATGTCGAACAGCTTCATTGGACTATGAACCCTCAGGGTTAGCATGTAACGCCAGAGATGATAGAGAAGCAAATGTTTGTGCTAGTAGGTTTACAAACCCCTTGTTCGTAGAATATGTGTGCAGGTGATGTGACTTACTGGATGATTTCGGGCGAGGAACCCGGCTGGCTGCCCTGGGCCTGGCCTTGCGAGACTGTCATGAATACGACTATGTTCAATGGAGTGATGGCTGAAGAAAAGAGAAATGGATAGAAGGCATGTATCGTCCGAATCTAGAGTCAAAAGTCCACGCCAGATCTTCATGCAGTTGACTAACTAGCGAGCCAAAAATTGTGATAGCGAGCAGACAAAATAAAGCCTATAGTAGCGAGAAGCTGCCAGATAGAAGCAATGATGGGTGAAAGACCGGTGTTTGAGATAGGTCTGGAACCCAGGAACTCGTTCGCCCTTCCAGCTTAGCTGGTCTTGGTCTTTCGATTCTGATAGTATAATTTGTCCGGCTAGTTTGCATGAATACAGTACGATGCGTTTGACGCCGTTTGTCACTATTTTGATATCAGGAGAAGTTTATGCCAATTTCTTTTAACAGCGAAGAATCCGAGTAGAATAAAAAAAATTAAGTATAATATATATGCCAATCTTTGCTAACTAACAATCCTGCCGTGGAGTCTGACTAGATCTTTCCTTATTTAGACAAGCCTTGAAAAAAAAAACCTCCTTACTAAGTAGATAGGTGTAACCCCGCAAAAAAGACAAAACTTGCACGTTTTACGAAAGCAGGGTCGTTGCCGTCGCCTGACCGTGGTATTTATGGAGAGTTAGGGTTGCTGTTTCCTCGCTTTTGTCTCTCTACTTGATCCTCTATAGTCACTGTCGATGGCCTATTCTTCTTGTTGTTTCTTGGCTGGCCATCATTAGTCTTCAGGTTTCGTTGTGAAGTCGGTCCGATGCAAGGGCGCATGATGCAGGTTATCATTATCTTCCGTCTTCATGTGATCGAGCTGTACTTTATCTCTTCCATGTATTCCATGGAGTCTATGTGGATATTAACAGGCTCCAACTGCCGGTGACGTTGGGCGGGCAGAGAATCTATGGTTATGTATGCATCGTAGATGAAGAAAACAAAAAGCTAAATGTTGGCTTGTGTTTATCTTTCTATTTGTTTATTCGCTCTCCATCCAGCCTCACCATTTCGTAGCGTTTCATTGACATTTTCTTCACGATTTGATATTAGTTCTCGTTTTCGCTTTTTATTCTCCTGAACGACAGCTACCCTAATATATCCTAGAATCACTTGTCGTCGTTGAATTAAACGTCAGACTGAGCCATTTGCAGCGAAGATCTGGTTCGGTAGAGTCGCATCGAACATGAATCTGCAATGCAGAATTCTGTAGTTCTGGCTTCGGGAACTGCCTGTCCTATACCTACATGCACACTAGGGCATCTGGAAGGCCTTGAGAACCGAACTGTTGTACTTTGCTCCCGCATCACATGACAGCTCATCTTCGTCTAGTGCCTTCTTAAGCGTTGTTTATCTGAGCTCCCGGAGCATATTCCGTTTTGGCCCCGAATCTTTGTTTCCTTTGCAGTGTCTGTTGCTCCTTCACAAGCTCCTCTAAACTGCAGGCTTGAGTGCGTGAACTTAAGGGACAACAGGAATATGTATCTGAGTTTCCCCTCATTCACTTCAGACTTTATTATTTGCAAGCATAAAGATGAACAGGCCCGTCATCTTGTCTCCAAGGTTAACACGTGCCGAAGAAGAACCGCCAAATAAACAAGGGTCATGGTACTAACGGCCTGCATAACGCAATGAGAAATTCTGAAAATATCATCTGTTCGCTGGCCTGTACGTATCTTGCTTGCTTCTCGCAAATCGAAAAAGATGAAGCTTATAATACGTTCGTTCCTATCAAGAGAAAGAAAAGTGCGAGTATTCCGACCCTCATCTCAAACGCAGCATCTAACTAACTGACATCTCCTCATAAAATCGAAATATACAAGCCTTGTAATCCTGCCGAATGCTACTTGCATATAGTATTAGCGCCTCGAGCTATCTCGGGACCTAGTAAAGGCATCAGCCCCAAAAGAAGCACCAGTGTATGCCCTTCGGGGTGGTGTTTGTGCATGCAACTCTGCATGGACTTTGCGGCGGCATCGCAATAGATCATAGACTAGACTGGGAGTTGAGAACTAGATGAAAGGGTCCCGTAGTAAGCAGACGCTCGATTTTCCAGTCATATAGTTCATAGCTTCTAGGGCGTATTGATAGATTATCAGGGGGCCAGACCACAGCCTATAAGACAAGTCAATGAATCGAATGTAGCTACGGTATCATGACGAGAGGTATCCTTCTAAAATTTTAAACGCTAGCACATATGTGAATTATCTGCAGCGAGATTAGCAGGAGGCTCAGAACAGGACGAGTAGGAACTGTTTTTCTACTTAATAGTACATATCAAGAAGAAAATTTGTAGTGTGACCAGCAGATGAATAGGAGGGTCGAATCAGACAGCATCGGCGCTCATTGGCCACCGCGATCCTGGTCATCGAAGTCCTTAATATCACGACGAAGTTTACTTATAGGAAGCCCCAACATGGACTGCTACCTATGTATCACTCACAACAAGCAAATGGCCCTTGGGGCAACGCTAAGAAGCGGCATGCGAGATTAGGCATTCCAAGGTAACGTCTGGCCACTAACAACGCGGCATAGACTGTACGCTATAGAGCAAGTTGCATTCCTGCTTTGTACATGTCTAAGCGACATATATAACAGGCCGCATCGCTCCCCTCCAATTCTAATATACTCTCGCCTTTCTTTTTATTTCCCCGATCTCCAGACGCTTTTTGTTTGCTGCTTGGTCGTTGCTCTGACTTTCTTTGATTCGCCGTTCTCAAGACTTTTCTCTCGTTAAGATATTTTTGTAAAAAAAAAAAATGCTTCACAAGACCGCACTTGCAGCCCTTTCGCTGGCCGGGTCTTCACTGGCTCTGAGCTCGACTGAATGGGCCAAGCAGTCCATTTACCAGGTTCTAAGTGATCGCTTTGCTCGCACTGATGGATCGACGGCTAGCTGTTCGAACTTGTCCAACTACTGTGGCGGTTCGTGGCAGGGCTTGATCAACAACCTAGACTATATCCAGGGCATGGGCTTCACTGCAGTAAGTCTATCTTGGATATTTTATAGAAAGTATGAATCGGTCTGCTAACAGTATCTTAATGATAGGTCTGGATTTCACCCGTTGTTAGCAACATAGCGGCCCCAGGAAACGTTGATGGGTAAGCTATCAGTTCTGATATCTAAGCCGCTATCACAACTAACAAGAGATAGTGATTCATACCATGGATACTGGGCCAAGAACTTCAATACCTTGAACTCTAACTTTGGTGACACCGCCTCGCTTAAGGCGCTTTCGGATGCTTTGCATAACCGCGGCATGGTACATACCTCAACACAAGTTCATATGTTAACCCTATTTTCATAAACCCTAACCACTTACACATCATCATCATCATCTAGTATCTGATGGTTGACATTGTCACCAACCACATGGCTTATCCTGGCTGCCAGACCTGTGTCGATTATTCAACCTTTGCCCCATTCTCAAGCTCGTCGTACTATCACTCGGCCTGCACCATTGACTACGACGATCAGACGTCGGTCGAGCAGTGCTGGCAAGGCGACAACTCAGTGTCGCTGCCCGATCTGCGCACTGAGGACTCTGATGTCCGCTCATTCTTCAACACATGGATTGCTGATCTTGTATCAAATTATACCATTGATGGTCTGCGTATCGACAGCGCAAAGCATCAGGAGACATCTTTCTGGGCTGGCTTCGAGGAGGCTGCTGGTATCTTCATGCTGGGTGAGGTTTACAGCGGTGACCCGTCCTACTTCCTGCCCTTCCTCAACTACTTCCCTGGTTTGTTGAACTACCCCGTATACTACTGGATTCAGCGTGCGTTTGAGTCGTTTAGCGCGACTACTTCCGATCTACTAGCCGGTATCAACACCATGAAGGCAGGTACTGCCAATACTAACCTTCTGGGCTCCTTTATCGAGAACCATGACCAGCCTCGTATGCCATCGTGGACCACCTCATCGGCCGATATTGGCCTGGTCAAGAGCGCCATTGGCTTTAGCATGTTAATGGACGGCATTCCGATCATCTACCAGGGCCAAGAGCAGGGTTTCACCGGTGCCAGCATCCCCGCCAACCGCGCCCCTGTATGGACCAGCCTGGATACGGGCAATACTCGCTACCAGTGGATTGCTACGATCAACGCAATCCGTTCCGGCCTGATCTCTAATGATGCTAGTTACACTACATACCAGGCTGTTCCCTTTCAACCATCTTCCACTAGCATTGGCCTCCGAAAGGGCACTACTGGAAAACAGGCCATTAGCGTCTTCACCTCAGGTGGCTCATCTACTAGCAACTCGGTCACGCTCAGCAGCAGCAGCACCGGTTACTCGGCCAGCCAGGCTCTAGTTGAGCTGGTTTCATGCACTCAGGTTACAGCGGCCTCGGATGGCTCTGTAACTACTACTTTGACTAGCGGTCTGCCTAAGGTGTTCTACCCCCAGAGCGCTCTGTCTGGTACTGGTTTGTGCTCTAGCATCAGCGGCACTTCGACCGGAAGCACTACTACTGCTACTACCAGTTCATCTTGCACTGTGCCTACCGCTGTTGATGTTTCCTTTACGGAGTCAGTCACTACTGCGTACGGAGACACCATTAAGCTGTAAGTATCCTGCCTTCCATTTATCGCATCTGTACCACGTGCATTCTTATTCTAACCCTACTATTCGCAGTTCTGGAAACATCTCGCAGTTGGGTAATTGGGATACTAGCAAAGCTATTACTCTGAGTGCTGCTTCGTACACTTCAAGCAACCCTATCTGGACTGTAACTGTCAGCCTACCAGCTGGAACTATCATTGCCTACAAGTTTATCAGGGTTTCTAGCTCGGGCACAGTAACGTGGGAAAGCGACCCTAACAGATCGTACACTGTCCCTTCGAGCTGTGGCACGACAACATCGTCTGTGTCAGTTAGCTGGCAGTAAGATGTTAAAAGAGGAGATCAAGTGATTTGTAAAAGGAGACGTAAAATACAAAGAACGGGAGCAAGAAATCCCTTGTGCTTGCCGAGGGGATGCGAGCGGGTACCAAATGATTATACTAATGAATAAGATACCGTATTAACGTAACTGTGAACCATCAGCCCGACAACTATGGCCTTAGCTTCTTAGATGGCTTGATTGAAGCTCTGAAGCTATGCATAAGGCAACGACATGCCATATATAACTCGCATAACATGCTGATTAGCGGATCATTTTGTAAGGCTATAATGTGCTAACCTACAATAATTGGCACTCTTATTGTATTATGAACTCAGCCTTTGGATATAAACAAAACAGGGCAGATACCTCGAAAGAATGCGTGCCACTTGTCAGAATGTTCCATACCACTTGACATCGAGAAGCTTGGGGCAAGATAGAAAAGGCTTTACTATGTAGAGCATAAAGAAGGAAGAACAGAAGAAGGGAAAAGCTCCCCCCCTCCCCCCCCCACCTCCCTAGATCTACTGTGCTACAATGCTGGTGGTGGTGGGCAATAGGTCTATGATGTCCTAGTTTTTATGGCCTTGATGCTGGGGAAGAAGGATCATACTAGTTGTGCAAAGGCCAGACTGACTATACGACAAAACAAGCCAACAAAAAAAAACCCTGAAATGCCGTAATGCAATTTAAAAGAGCGATGCCTTTGTTTGCCGTGTCTCTATTTATGATGTTATTCCATAGCCGAAACTCAGTTCGAAGTTAAGACTCGGAGACTTGCTAAAGTCAACATACACGACGGCAATTTTTTTTATATTCTTCTTATACTGCTAAGTTCGGCCTGTCCTCAGTTTCAGAATGAAAGTTAAAGACAAGTGAATCTTGTTGGGGGGCGGGTACAAGGACTTTTGCTAAATCTACAATATGCCTACCCGCCTATCGATATTATTTCGATGCAAGGCACAGCCGTATATTTTCATTGAGACTCCATATGTGAATCCATGGCTGTATTTTGGGAAGTTTTCTAAGCACATTGTTACTCTTTCTTACCCGCAAAAGATCTTCTCGGGATTGGTAAGAATGTACCAGTAGTAAGGGGCAAAGCTTTCTTTTTTCTTCTTTTACACTGTCTTATCATCGTATTAGAAGAGAAGTGGAAGACGTCCAGAGATCGACATTGCCTATCCTCCTTGCTAATATGATCGGCTTATATAACGCTACAAGCCTGTAAATCCATCCCTTGGAAAAAGGAAAGTTAAAAAAAAAGGCCAGAAGAAGGAAATCTGCACGTTTGCTAACATTTTTGGGATCTTTGGGACTTTGGCTGCTCGAAGTTATATAGAAAGAATATACTGCAATAGATGCTCTCCAATCCAAGCGACTTGCTTATACGACGAATATCATCAATGGAAGATGGAAGAGAAGGGGGGAAGATCAGAAAAAGCCGAAACGTGTGGAAGCGCTGGCCAAGTTTGCTTCGCCTGACCTCCTTAGAGCTGATCTGCATTCTGCATTACTACATAGTAACTTTCTTTGCAGACGAGGTCTTGGCACGTAGTCTAGCGGCTGCTTAACTACGTCAAAGAATGAAAACATACTGGCTATGCTGCAGAGAAAGGTTATCCATGTTCCTTTCCTTGCCTTGTTTACGCTCGGGTAGAGAGAGAAAGTGCTTTGCTTTGCCAATCTGTTCGTATTAGCATAGAGTGTGTGTATAGAATATGGCAGGATCATGGTTACTCAGTATCAGTATGAGATCGTATTTGGCCTTACACGCCACCCTCACCCGTAATCATCTTAGCCAAGGCCATCTTTAAGTTGATTAGGGCTTGCTTCTCCGATATCGACAGACATATATAAGTCGGTTTGATATCCTCTCAACTTGACTTCATTTAGGTCTTGATACCTCACCCTTCATCTCACCTTTGCTCTCTTTCTCTACCGATCAACCTACTTTAATACTTCCTTTTACATCCGCCCTACAGCACATTAACACCATCACCATGAAGTTCTCTACTGTTTTCGCCTTTGTCGCCGCCGCTCTGGCCTCGCCCGCCCGCCGTGACGGCACTGTCAGCTTCTATGAGTTGTACACTCGCTCGTAAGTCACCACTCATAGTTGCTCTTCTGAGCTGCCATGGAATCGCATGTTAACATTTCTCTGCCTCAAGTGACGTTTCCGACCTCAACAACAAGGCCATCAACTCCTTGTCTGACCGTGCTGGAGTCTGGACCAGCAACACGACCGCCATGCGCGTGTCGTCGACTGCTGGCAACATGCTGTCTATCCCTGGCACCCAGACTGAGCTAGGTCTCGACACCAGCGACACCAGCACGCTGGACGGCATGGTCATCAAATCTACCGACGCCTCTGGCTTCACTTACGACCAGTTCAGCCTGACACTGCGCGGCGCTGAGGAAGACGCCGGTGATCCGGCTGCCGGCTCCCTCTACAACGTCACCTGGGTGGGTGCTACCGGATGGCTCGCCGGTCCCGTCCAGTCGGATGGCTGGCAGCTATTCAAGACGCCCAGCGAAAGCGAGAGCGCCTCTGTGACTAGTGCCTTCATGCCTGTTCAGATCATTGCCAAGATGGTCGCCCAGGTCGCCTAATTGGATAGACGGCTAGAAGAAGGTACTGTCACCACGCGATATACTTCGCTTAATGTTAATAGTTTTTGGCTCTGTACTGGAACTGGAACACCTTGAATAATTTTTTTTACGTAACGTTAGAACCTCATAAATGATAATGGCCTTGGCATTATATGTCAATCATACAAACATACCTGGAAGATCTACCTTGCTGTGATAGTGTTTTCTGTTGCTGGAACTTCAACCAAAGATGTAGTTAACAAACTATCATGATCTGGATGGTGTCATCGTCACTAATCGATATACAGTATGCAATGATGTCTTAACGTATTACTACCTAATCGTAAAAGTATATCGCCTCTTGAAGAAAAAGGTGTGTTAGTCTGATATTCGACTAAAATGACCATTCCCAGTACAGGTACATGCAAGATACACACATCATTACTAGCTTTTCCTTAACCTTCCCCCCTGTGATATTAATCATGGTTATCTATCTGAAGCCAATGATAGGTTTCTATTAGTATCTTGACCCCATTATCTACCTCATCGTAAATCGCATGTTTATAAGTGAGAAAGAATCTATACAGCCTTATAATTATTTCATCCAAGCCTTTCGTTCAACTATTCACTATTCACCATTCTTCTTTCACCAAATTGAGGATGTCGTGAGAGAGTGCAGCGCTAATGCCAAGTCGTTTGCATTACATGGAGGGCTGTATGTAGAGAACAAGGCCCAACATGATACCTGTACTTTGATATAAGACCGTACAGGCTGGCGACTCTACACTCTATTTCTATCGGTAATTATCCTCGAAGTTATGCCAGTGCTAGCCTAGGGAATCTTTAGATTGAACGGGGCTTGCTTGCTTCTGTGGCATTGTCGATATATATAAAGGTCTGGAACACGGTCACCCTGTGCCTGTCAGCATCCACCGGCAACGCGCAGTCAGTGCCTGGGTCCGCCATGCAAAGCTTTGTGGACTCAGTTCCAGCTATGATCGTCGCATCATCGGCGCCTCCGGCTTCACCAACAGCAAGTTCACCCTAGCCCCTGCGCGGTGCTGAGGAAGATGCCGGTTCTCTCTACAATGTTTACCTGGACCGGTGATACTAGACGGTTCGCTAGTAAGCGGGAAAGATGGCTATAAGCTGCTTAGGGAGCCCAACGTAGACGAGGGCGCAATTCTGAACGGCGACTTCATACGTGTTGATATCAGTGCCAAGCTGGTGGCTTAGGCTACCTAAATCAAAAGACGGCACGAAAGGTCACTCACTGTACACTATACGGTATGGCATTATATGCCAATTATAGAAAACTGCCTAAAGGGTCTACGTTGACATGTTAGTCTTTCCAACACCGGCAAGTTCGGATAGGAAAACTTAGTTAACCAAAAAAGCACCACGATCTGTACTGTATAAGATAGTACAGTATTATTAGTAACTAAGACATAACTCCGTACTGCCCGTTGAATTTGCGGGGGAAACCTACCCTTTGGCAGATTTATATTCGACTCAGACTACCTTTGCTCCTACTATGTTGGCGTGGCTTACGGCTAGAAAGCACTACTTCAAATTTCCTTTTGCTATCCCTCTCGACACGAATGGCATTCTGATTCCCCCGGATTGCAAGCATCCTCCTTCTAGCAAGTTTTTATTGAGGATTGCGTGGGGCTGCCCTGTTTCTACGTTAGTTAAAGGACCAATAAAACAGTTGCCAATATATCTATTCCTCCATTCATTCTCCGGATTTTGACTACGCCAATAAGTAGCACCGTGAATTCTACATAACGCAACAAATGCCAAAGAGTTCAAGCCCCTACATCCCGGCTATGTATCCTTTGTTAGCTTACTTCAAAGGGATGTCAAGCGAGAGGTTCAATATGAACTTATTTACGATGAACTAAAGAGAATAATTTGGAACTGGGAAGTACTGCAAAAGTGGACTTGAAGGGGGGAAGAAAAAGGATGCCCCAAGATAATGCTCTGTCATCACTTCCTATATCTTTCTTCATAACTCAGTTCTTCAAGGCTATAACCTCCTCTCCCTTAAGCATGAGAACTTAGTCAGTAAGCTATCTAATTGAGTAATTTAGAAGTGATTTGTTTTAGAAAGAACGTCTTGGCAGACGTAAAGCCAACATGATCCAGCTAAACACTAACCAGACAACCCACAACGACCTGGCTTAGCTTCGTTAGCTTCTGTAAGCTTCTTTATACATCACATACCTCCAGCCCGCCTCCTCAGCTGCTTTTGATCTGAAGTTATAAATTATAAACATGAGAGGTGTGAAGTAAATCACGATCAATGACGAAATGACACAAGACTACAAAAGGGTGAAAGAGAGGACCACACTGGCTTCAATATTTTTTAGCTTCTTTTTTTTCTTTTTTTCATAAATCCCGTATTGTGTTTGGATTTACGTTGTTTTCTTCTCGACTGCACTGCTGGCTGCCGAGCCAGACATACTAACACCCTCTAGTTGACTATAATACTAGATATAACGACTTTTTCGTCTAGGACGCTTATATCTAGAATATTTATTACATGAAGTAAAAAATGCAATAATAATGAAAAAGAAGGACATGCGAATGGAAGGCTAACGATAGATAGAAAGCTCTTTTGTCTTCCCTTTCTCTAACATGTAAAGCAACAAAGAGAGTTGCGAGGAAGCATATAGCAGCAGAAAGAAACAGATTTGAAGAAACAATAAGTGGAGAAATTTGTGAGAAATGAGCGCCGAGATACCGCCTCATCTAAAGCATTGCTCGTCGTTTTTTGTAATAAAAATGTGCCCTAGAGGCAGGGTGTTGGCGTCAGGTTATGGTGATACTGCTCTTAAATGTCTCCGTCTATCATCCACCGGAGAAAAGAAACAAGCAAGCATGGAAGGAGAAGATAACGGAAAACATAAGGAAACAATTGCCCTTAGTCTCTATGCAACAGAATTGGTCGAGATAGAGGAAATGATAGACAGAGAGTATAGACAATATCAGAGGTTGTAGCGCCAAGGACGCTGGTGTGTGTAGGCATATCAGGTCAGTTTGTCGGAATATCGAGGAGATTTTGACTAGATTGACTCGGGTTGCTGACAAGCTTGATTATCGGCCTCGTGGTAAGGATTAGTCGAGTGTTGGAGTGGAGTGGGCGAGTTAAAAGAAGTAGTCCTCCCGGCAAACGAATAAGCTGCCTTTTTTAGAAAGCAAGCGCTTTCTTTAGCGAGGCTATAGCCAACCCGGGGTTTAGGCCCTTGGGGCATGCGCGAGTGCAATTGAGAATGGTGTGGCAACGGTATAGCGACATAGAGTTGTCGAGAGCCATTTTGCGCTCAGCCTTGCGCTCATCACGTGAATCAATAAGCCAGCGGTAGGACTGCAGAAGAATAGCTGGGCCAAGGTACTCTTGCTGGTTCCACCAGTACGAGGGGCATGAGGTTGAGCAGCAAGCGCACAAAATGCACTCGTACAGACCATCAAGCTTTTTGCGGTCCTCTTTGCTTTGGCGGTATTCCTTACCCTGTATAGAGGTTAGTACCGTCTATGCGACATCACTTAAGGTTAGAATCGGTAAGGTGACGTACGTCAGGCGAAGGGGTATCGCGCTGTAGGTAGGGCTTGATAGACTTGTATTGCTTATAGAAATGCGTCAGGTCAGGAACCAGGTCCTTGACCACGTACATGTGAGGCAGAGGGTAGATCTTGTCTTCAGTGCCAGTCTCAGGAATTCGGCCTATACATCAAAAAGTAGGTTTGTTAGCACGGAAAATATGACAAATTGCATGGTTAGATATAGATACAAAACCATTGGCGCATCGTTGTGTTGTGGCGATATTCAATGGGTGCTGCAAGTCTCTCACATGTTGCTGAACTGATCACGAGGGGTAGGTTAAGCCGGACTGGGCCACCCAAACAAGGTCCGGAAAAGGCGATTGAGCAGGAAAAGAAGAAGGGAAAGAACACATACAGAGGCAGGCAAGAGTATTCTGGCCATTGATGTTCATGGCACATGATCCACAGATACCCTCGCGGCATGAGCGGCGGAAGGTCAGCGATGAGTCCTGCTCGTTTTTGATGCGCAGCAGAGCATCCAGTATCATGGGGCCGGTCTTGTTTAGATCCAGCTCGTAAGTTTGCATGCGCGGCTTCTCGGCGGGCGTATCAGGGTTCCAGCGGTAAATGGTGAACTTCTTCATGCGTGGTGCGGGAGTGTCAGCGACTGTGGCCAGACCACGGGTGATGGTAGATGGCCAGAAAACAGGCGCGGCAAGCTTGGAGGTCGAGGTCGCGATGACCCGGGTGGTAGAGCGGAGAGATGCCATAGCGGCTATAATATGAAGTGCAGAAAAGATCAGCAACGCGGTCTGAAAAGGCGTATCGGTAGAAGAAAAGTAGTCAAAGCAATTTGGCAGATCGTCAAAGCCGGTGATCTCGGAATGAGTTGGAGTCTAAGTTTTACACTGGAAAAGTTAACGTACAATAGTCTGTTTCTCTTACCTTGGCTCAAGGTCGCTGCAGCACTAGAGCAGAGCCGTTCCAACCAAGTTGTGCCCCAGCACGAAACCACCTCGGTTATTTGGGGATTAGCTGAGGCGGAACCGGCCAATCAGCGTGCTTTTATTTTCAATGAGCTAAGGGTGCCCACCGGGAGCCCACTAAAGATCTGTGAGAAAAGCCGCTAGCAGCTCTATAAGTAGCAGCTGTGTCAACGCACGTGACGCACCGACACGGCTATTTTACGGCTTAACATGCCAGTATCGTGACGTTCTTTCCCGACGGCAAGCAGCCGGAAGAACATCTGAAAAGCGGGACACTGTCCCCCCCAAACTCAAAGATTTGCTCCAAAAAATATCATTGGCATTTCCATGAGGCCCTCAACATGATAGATCGTGGTAAATATTAGTGTTGAAGCTATCGTGCTGTAGGTTTAGAGCTATGCCCATAGTAAAACTAGAAGGTGTATCGAATATTGCCTAGAGTCATCATTTTAAGCTTCCTCAATTGAGCATCTATCTCAATCATTGGCTCAATAAGCTGTTGCCACCCTACTCTCCATACTTCATCACTATTTTTCGTCGTCGAACCCGCATTAAACAAATCCAAACCAAGTTCCATTGACAGCACGACCCCTGCTAGAAAATTTATCCACTTTGCACTTTGACTGCCCACAAAGCAAGTCATCCATCTATCGACTGCAGCTTCTGCTGATATTTCATCGATTAGTACGACTCTCCTGCAGACAGGGCTAGCTAGCTAGATCCGCCGTCTTTCTGTCAGTGAAGTTTTACTTGGTCCCTAGAAGCGTGACCTGCATGTGGGTCGCCGTTTTACATAGCAAGTCAACTAGTTCATGCTCTTTGTTGCAGTTTGCACTCTGCTTTTGTTTAGTTTCCACTAGTAGTAGCAGCTCAAACTACGGCCAACAAGGTTTTCCCATCTCCTTCTTTCAATTGTTCTTTAGCCCGATTGCGCGAACCGTGCGAGGGCTCTGCAACACGTACATCTCTCTGTCTACCACTACGACCCAACCGCCTCGTCAATCAGCTGTACAAGTTCAGGTTATCTCTGTGCATAAGTGAACAAGCCAGCAAGCGCGGTGGTCATAGCCACATTTCAGGCCTGCGGCGAAGCATTCGAAGAAGTTCTCAAAACGAAGCTTCATCAGGTCCAGGCTCTAGACCAATATTACTCACTAACATGGCGATTCCTACGTGCTCCCGCGCAGCTTCAGTCGCGACTATTCAATCATCTATCCGTTGTAAGCCAGCCCCAAAACTCCTGTTCTGTCCAGCACCGTTACTATAGCGGTCAGTTGCAGCCCTGCTCGGCATACAACCAACCCAACACAAAAACTGTACAGCGCAGCAGCATAGCACAACACGACACTACATAACACATCTAATCAGCCAATACGTACTCCTCCAACGATAAACTCCAGCTCATAAACTGCCGCCCATCCTGTCAATTCTCAATACCCAATATTCTGCTTCCAGCTGTCTCGCTCAACAGCCGTCCCCCCCCCCCCCCCCNCCCCCCCTGCCCGTGTTTGCTTGGGTTTTCTTGCATAGGCCCTTCTATTCCTTACCTTTTGTCTCGCTGCTGCTCTGTTTTGCTGTCTTGGTCCGCGTGACATGATCGGCCAGTGGCTTATTATTATTTGTGCTTTTCTCTGTATTATAGACCCGACACACATGCGAGTACCTAGCTTCATTGCTGCCCGCAACTCGTTGCGCCTTGCGAATTCTGCGACATCCATCAGCTCCAGTAGCTCCCACTTCATTAGCTCCACTACCGACTTTCGACGACTCTTTTCTACTGCCATGAAGCACCACCACAGCTCCGCGCCGCCGCAACCCGTCGCTGGACAGCCGGCGGCGCGTTTCAGTTATGGCGTTGCTGCTGCCTTTGTCGGCAAGGATCAGGCCTGGCACGGCACTAAGAGCATCTACCATTTCAACCCGTATCACCGAGTACAGCCTACTAAGAAGACCCCAGAGCAGCGCCCCATCTCCGGTCACGACGCTTTCTTTATAACCCCTCTAGGTGATACCGGCGCCGTTGCCATGGGCGTAGCCGACGGTGTCGGCGGTTGGGTAGAGTCTGGTGTCGATCCTGCCGATTTCTCCCACTCGTTCTGCGATTACATGGCCATAACAGCTTTCGGACATCATGGTCCAGAACTTATTGGCCCACGCGCCATTATGCAAGCTGGCTATGATTTAGTTAGACAGGACAAGACCATCGCTGCTGGTGGCAGCACTGCTGTTGTTGCTGTCGCGGCGCCCAATGGCACTGTGGAAATAGCCAACCTAGGTGACTCTGGCTTCATTCACTTGCGTCTCTGCGCCGTCAACGGGTACTCAGATCCTCAACAGCACTCTTTCAACACTCCATACCAACTATCTATAATTCCTCCCAGCATGGCAGCGCGTATGGCTGCTTACGGAGGTGCGCATCTAAGCGATATGCCCCGTAACGCTGACGTGACCCAACATGATCTACGCCATGGCGATGTGCTAGTGCTCGCATCCGATGGTGTCTGGGACAACATGTTCAATGAAGACATACTCAAGGTTGTCAGCAAGATGATGATTACCTCGGGCGCGTGGGCCACGGCGACCGATGGCGCCATGCAAGTCTCTCCGTTGATCAACGAGTTGACTAAAATTCCAGAGCCTCAGCCAGGTCAGATTCTCAATTCTGGTTCGACTTTGCAAAGCTTGGTGGCGTCCCGCATTGCGCTCACGGCCAAGGCCAACAGTCTAGAGAGACGGCGCGATAGCCCCTTCGGCAAGGCTGTCAGACAGGCGTACCAAGGCCAGCAATGGCAGGGTGGCAAGGTCGACGATATCATGGTCGTGGCCATGATCGCGACCCAAGACTCTCCTGGCGCGCCCGTCAAACCGCGCCTGTAAATCGTCGAAGAGAAACAACAAGAAGAAAGAGTGGAATATCAAAACCTTTGTTTTCTTTTTTTTTTTTTAGGGTTTTCTTTGGGGGGTTTTGCAAGCCGACAATAGCCGTGTCGGTCTATCTTTCTGCTTGAGGCAATTCAGGGACAAACTAGTCCTTGCATCTATTTTTTTAGTGAGATGTGCTTCACTCTGTTTAGCATTTGGTTGTCAAGCATTATCGATTGAGAAAGAGACAGACATCAATAATACGTCTTTCTCTTCTAGCATTACCTTTACTATCATGAAGTATCTAAACTGATCTTCCTAGTGTCAGCAAATCCAACATGAATTATCTATCTATCCATGTACCCACCCACAGTAGTCTTGTCGTAGGCACAGATTGATATATACACATCTTTAGCATCCACCTGTCTACCCGATGTATGCAATGCTCTTTTTTTTTCTCTTTTTTCTGTCTCTTTTCCGTCTATCCATCTATCTATCCGTTTTGTCTACTATAATATCATAACCCCCCTTTTTTTTTCCCCAGCTTCTTCTCAGCTTGTTGTTTTACTAAAGAACTAGAATAATAAAGTTCGCCTTGACCATAAAACCTTACGTGTACCGTATTGTGCTATGCATCATGTTAAGCCACTTGATAGAAGCCATGGCTCTCATGTCATCAAAAAGTCGAGGAAAACCTGCATGAAATAAGGGCCTTCCTTGCTCGTGGCCGGAAAATCACGTCACTTCATCGCGAATCTATGAATGTGCTAGCTATTCTTACTGTCTGTTGGCGATGATACCTAGTATCATAAAAAGCTAGCATTAGGATAGCCGCCTCCCAAAAGTGTCACGTAATGATTGATGACCCCTTTTCATTGCCGTTATCTAGGTTCATCTGTAGACTTGCAGATAATCAGGCTACTCTCCGTTCGGTTTTACAACACATACTGCAGTTTAACCAGCAAGCGAAGAAAGTGACCAAAAGACAGACCTAAAAACTAATATTACCTGGTAGATGCAGGTATATGTGCATGTTGAACATGCACATTCGGCTAATATACAATAGTTCAGCACTATATTTTGGCCGTACAAGAGAAGAAAAAAGCAGGCTATCTATTGTGTGTCACTGCTTGTACAGGAATACAGGCTACACATTAGCAGGATCCTGTTGACGGCATGTAGACATCAATATTGCGTAGGCTTGCTCTTCCTACCCGGGCTCTAGAGCGCGGAAGCTCGGTTTTATCGAGTAAAAGCCACAGGTTGCAAACATATGTTTCGTTTATATTCTTGAGGACTAGCTCATAACTTATCATCCACATTCGCTATCTAACAAGATATTATAGGTTCTCGTCATAGTTAACATATAATTGAGTAATAAGTAATAAAAAAATTGATATACATCTAGGCTACGTTATACGAGTCACTATGTTATCAGGCCAGCCGAAACAAAGAAATTTACAACCTCTACACTTCTATCTTCTTTTCCCTTGATTACCTACACTCCAGACATACTCGGAGCAGGAGTCGTATTATTGCGCCAACACAGTCAACAACACGGTGCAATGTGCTCTTGTTTTCCATCTTCAAAACTCAGTTTTGTGGCTCCAAAACAAAGAAGTAAATAATACATATACTACCAGGTCTAAGAGCGTAGTACCTCAGAAGCCAAGAAAAGGTCTTGCTTAGCTTTTCCTTGAGCTAATCTCAGTAGAGTCACGTTCGGGGCAACGCGACCGGCGACGGAGTTGCAGACATGGTCATAGCAAGGCAATCACAATCGCATCGGACAGTGCACCATCAAGATCCAAACACACAATCTTCTTCAAGTACTGTAACATTTTATTTCTACGTTTAATTACATATTCCGGAAATAATTAGTCTAGTACGGAGTGTTTCAATTTATGTTGTAACCATATAGGAAGCCTAACTGATATTGAAAATTATAGTTTAATTTCGGTCAAGGAAAAAAAACCCGATCCTGAGCCTGGAACTGAGACACTCTTAAACTACAGGGATATTAGCCACCGGAAGATGCCTTGTTTCGTTTGAGAGCAAAGCGTTGTAGGCATTTCAAGGCCATTGGAGAAACAAGTGAGCCAAAATCGAAGGGAAAACGCCATTTTATGTCATAATAGCTCACATTACACGGCATAAACAAGGCATTGTATTCACACATCGGTGTCACTAGGATGAATTATGTCAGAATAAAGCTAAATTGTCTTGATATGCATTATTTATTACGTCCTATGAACCATCCAATCACTAAATCATCTTAGAAGTAGAAAATAGGGGAAAAAAGACAAAGAGCACAACACGTATGTACTCAACATCTTCATGAAAACGCCACGTATGAGAATCCTAACAAAAAGAAACAAGATCTTGCAAAAAAAAATCCACAGTTAAATATACACCATAACAGCTCGTAAAAGAAGCATGGTTTACGAGATACACTAGTAATTTTAGTTAAGGAAAACCATAGCGGCAGCAGATACTAGGATGAGGGCGAGGGGGGAGGCCATGCGGCCAGCAGCCTCACCAGGAACATCGGTCGAGGTGACCGAGATGGTGGGGCTGGAAGAAGAGGTGGAAGCCTTGGTGGTGCTAGAAGAAGCGCCAGTGGACTTGGCAACACCCGATGTAGCGGTGGTAGAGTTGGAGACAGAGACAGACGAGATGAGAGTGGTCAGTGAGGTGGCAGATGATGAGGTAAAAGAGGTAGCGGACGAGTTCGAGGCAGAAGAAGAAGCGGACGAGCTCGAGGTAGAAGAAGCAGCGGACGAGCTCGAGGTAGAAAGGCTCTTGGAGCTGGAGGTAGCACTGGAGGTAGCACTGGAGGCAGATGCAGATGCCGAAGAGGAAGAAGAGTCGGTCTTGGTACCGGCCAGGGTGAACAGCACTGAGTAGTTGGTCTCGGAGTCATCAATAATCTTGAAGGCATAGTTGCCAGACGCGTAGTCAGAAGCAGAAAGAGTGAATGTCAGACTGGTGGTGGTCAGATCGGCTATGGAGAGAGTGAGTTAGTTTGCGTTGACTGTACGTAGAGATATGATATGAAACTTACAACCAAGAGTAGTGACGTCGGTCAGGGTAGTCGAAGTCTTGCCACTGATGAGGTAGACATCGACAGCGCCATCAGCATCAGTCCAGGTCAGAGTGAAAGGAACATCGACGACCGGGTCAACGACCGTGTTGGTGAACTTGACGGCGGCGACTACGGAGGTCAGGGCAGCGAGGATAGTGAAGGCCTTCATTTTGAATAAGATTGTAAAATTAAGATAGGTTTATAAGGAATTAGAAAGTAAGCCTATAGATGTTGTATGTTAGCCTTGCTGTATGATATCCGATGGGGACAGCTGTATGGATTTGTAGGAGAGCGGGACGCTTCCACCGCAGGGTGTTTGTCTTCTTTGATATAGACCAATCCAACTATATCTTTCAAGACATAGCATATCGTGACTGGCAGCACCAGAAAGCGCCACAACAGACATTAGATGTCAATGCCATGCCAATGTTTCTAAGTGAAGATGGAGCAGGCAGTAGTGACAGGGTGGATAGCAGTACTCACAAAAACGCTTCGTGCAAATTAGTAGAAAAATAAATTAGAGTAATAAATGGTATCAACCTGTAACGTTTGGGACTGGGAAAATGAGAGACGGATGGTGGGTGAAGAGAAAAGGAAAGTAGAAAGAAGATGGACCATGGAGGCGGAAGACAGGCTCTTCATATACTACTAGATCAAGTGAGTCCGATCTTAGCTCGTCCGCCACAAAAGGACATTGGCCCTTGAGAACTAAACTTCAGTCCTTCACTAGAGGTCAACCGCGCGCAGCTGTCTCATTGCGCACCTAGCTTCTAAGCCCGGTACATTCCCTCTTTTCTTCTCCTCCTCTTCTTTCTCTTCTCAAGTCATCCATCCTGCTTCTTGGGCCCATGTTGAACCACCTCCAAGCACGCACGCCGGGGATTTGCTTCCTCCAATGTTGTCAGGGGGGGATCTTCTTCCTCTCTATGTTGTTCTTTGTCTTTGTTGGTTTTGTTTTGTTTTCTACAGGCGGATAAGCCAGGACCAATGGCCGGGCAAGCACGCGCCAGCTGTCTCTGTTCATGCAATTCCGTCGTAGACGCCGCTTTTGCGAGGGGTGTGATAACATGCTTTCTGGCGTAACATGTAAAATACTTTGACTGAGTTTCTTTTCTTTCTATATTTTCTGTGTTTTTGGCCTTAGATCCTTCACCCAGTCGGTGCTTGACATGTCGCCTAATCAGGCATAGACCGAGGATTAGCCCCCATTCTGGCTACGACGCTAGCCAGGGACCAACTTTACCAGGGCTTTATTGGACCTGCAGGAGTTCCACATTTCAGTCACCATATAATCACAGGAAAAATAACCCAAATTTTAAATTCTGATGGTTGGCTACCCAACGCCTCTAGATCGAGTCAGAATCTATCATGTTACTATCATCCACTCTTCTTCTTTTCTGCAGTTGTTCTTAGGACCATTTATGAAACAAACAAACAAACAAAAACATCAGAACACTCTATTTGGAAGCTGCTTCGAGATGCTTTGTATATTCATCTAGTCTTGCCGCCTGCTTAAGTATCTGCCGACTCCCAAGCTCTAGCCTGATATCAACTCGAGTCTGATCCACAGAGGAGCCATGGAATACTATCTAATATTTATGTAACATTTTAGCTAGGAATCGAAGCGCATCCGAAATTAAACTCATCGCATAAGCTTTGCGTATGTTTTGCCTTCAGTTCTTCTTATTGACAAGAGGCATCTAAACAATTCATTCCTTGCTTACTTACTTGGCCGTCACAGCTCATTTGTCTGATCACCGAGGTTCGCGCAGGAACACCAGGTTTTTGTTTTCTTTACTCTATTCGCTGCTACACAGCCACAAAGATTCCATTCTCTGATGTTCCTGGCAATTCCCTGTACTGATCGGTTACTTACCCTTAGCGGAAACTTGTCGGCTATCCATCTTTTCTCCTCTTTTGGTTAGTTGCCCAGCCAGAGCATAAAAAATCACAACTACGACACCAGTCATGCCAACAGCTTACTCATGATATCTCGTTTCCTTCTCTACCTACACTAGGCAAGATATGGCAGTAGTATGTAGGCTTTCAGGCTAAATCCATGCACATCATGTGTCTGCCTCTATCCGGCTGGGCTACGGGTCAATCTTCCTTCTAATAACTTATGCCTCCTGAGGATAAATCGATATATAAGCTGGAATGCTACATGCATACCAACAACAGCATTGCAACCGCCTGTAAGTCGCCAACTATCTCCTGTCACTCACTGTCCACTTCGAAGCTTAGCTTTTACGAATGCTTGGTGTTGAGTAGCAGCGAGATTTTAGTGCTCACTTCCCGCTATACAAATAACAAGGTCACAGTCTCTTGATTCTGGAATTAGTAGCGGGGTCGATGCTGGCAAATTTACACGCCAGCTCCTGGTCCTATATCGCCTTTCATTACGGTCACCTTCTTGTCGGAAGCCAAAGCCTGCAACTTGATCTGAACTCTAACAAGCATGTAATTCCATGGGCCTCATCACGCAGTCTCATGGTTGCGCTCCTCTCTAGCTTCCAGCATTCCCCTAGTGCTTATATTCCAGGAGAAGCTAAACCAACTATGTACCTTAGTCAAAGGAACAAAGGACGATAATTCGCCCGCCACTCAGTGGCCAGTTATTGGTCTGAACGCACTTTATTTTGTTTCCAGTCACCTAATATCGCGCCAACAACATGGATAATTTCAATATAATATTTCTCTTTTTTCTTAATTTCCAGGTCCTCCGCAGATGAACCGAAAGCCTGTGCTCACCCCACTGTTTAAAGCAAAGAAATGAACAGAAAATAAAGAGATAACAGGATTTAGTACACGGTCTGCATTGTTCTATTATTTGCCAGTAGCTTTATTTCTTTTTTAAAAAGGTAAGAGACTCTGTTTACAATTGTAAACCTTCAAACACAAACAAATGTCGTAGACCAGTGCACAGAATAAGCTTTACTCAAACTACTTACTTCCAGGCCCTTATAGCGTCTAAATCAAACTAACTTGGGCCAAAAATAAATAATCACAGTCCAATAACTTATAGTCATGATTAAGATTAATGATTACAAAGAAGAAAAACAAAACTAGTAAAACTAGTAAAACTAGTAATTACTCGAATCAACACGTCGCTTTTGCCGATTGCTGCCACACATAATTTCATATTACTAGTAACAATAACAATGCCACACGATATTATTCAATATAGCATCATGGTCTGGATCATACTGTAGACAATAACACAGACCGATTGTGCTAAGATTATTAGCCTACTATTGTCAGGGCTTACTTACATGTACACTTTAGGAAAGTCTGCAGCCTTTGAACGGTGTAAAAATTCGACTAGAGTTCCGAGTAAGTCCTGAATATCCCTCATTATCCATAGCTTATGTTCTCTATACAGACAGAAAGAAGTCTGACGCGAGATGGTAGTACTACTACTACTACTACTATGTTTCAGTCCTTCCACTATTATACTTCTTGTCTCCCTCTCTATTGCTAGGTTAAAATAAGGATAGTCAAGAGCAAAAGGGCAGCATTCCAGAATAAACTTAAGAACTATGAGGGATTCTTTGTTACTCTCCACCCTTTTAAGTCTTTTTTTCCCTCTCTTTTCTGAGATCCTTTTCATTTACTAACTTAGCATAGTTAGCTTCCATACCAGTAGGCAAACACTTGCCATCCAACTCGACCAACGTCTGTAAGAAAGAAAGTCTTGCTTCAGAATCATGGATTTCTTAATATTCGTGATACTTCTCTTGAAAATCCCATGGCGTCATTATTTGGCCTAGCTCGCCAGGAGTTATCTAGACTAGATGAATAAAAAAGAGGATAAAAAAGTCAGTTGTCACAGATTTGCACCTCGCAATTTTGTTCCTCGTGACTATCACTTTGCTCTGGTGGGTTCACGATTACTATGGTATAAGATTAATACTAGCTTCCGTTTTGCCTCTAAACTCCCTAGACAAGTCAAGTGGCGGTCAACAAACTATTTTTCTCTGAGAAACCTAGTCAGGGCTGCTTTCTCTCACCGAAGAGATGGGGAATGCATCGTCGCCCTGATCTTATGACGTGACAACATGATTACGCACCAGAGGGGAAGAATACACATGTCCCTACAAGGAGAAAAACAAGGAAAAGAAGGCTGGAGAGTATTTATTCTCTAAAATCTATCGTCACATCAGACTTAACTTCTGATTATGCTTGCTGAATGTCAATGTCCGGCATTGCAACTACACCTGCATATTTTCCCATGATTGTAATAACAATGTGACCTCACTAAACTTCTAATGCTAAAATTCGGCTCGACCGACCCTTTCTTCTTGTGTATATTCCAAAGAAAGTAGACCTCTGGAAGTTACAATAATGGGCGTTTGTTTTTGAATGAGACTAACAAAAGGATTGGTTATTTGGTTCTCGCACAATGCGGATTCTGCTAGGCTTAAACCACTACCATTGTTTTTTTGAGATACATACTACTAGTACTAGTATTATCCAAGCTACTATAACGTTCTTTTTGTAGGAACCATCAGCCACTCTCAAAACAACGTATTAGTGACGGGCAATCGGATAGAATATGTAGTTATTGAAGTCGACATCATATGTTATGTATCAACGCTTATGAATTTCATTAGTATCTTGTCATACACATTAGGGTCGCAAGACACACTAGGGTTATATATTAAAGAGTAGATCTTTGTTGATCTTGGATGAACCGCGACCTTGCACCTCGTATTCATTGACGAACCAGTGGTGCTAGTATGTATATATCTGACAGGTAAGCAAGAACTGTTCCGTGTTTTTTTTTATATGCATAAAACAAGGTACCCTGCTAAGTATACTAGTATTTCCGCTGTCAGGTTTCCTGATGGTATAAGGATGAGATAGAAATATCTCGGCTAGGGGGCGGATATTATGACTCTATTGAATGATGATACGATAGTATTGATAATGAACAAGAGAGGCTATAAGGATGTAAGCTGTATGAAAATAAGTTGAACGGATATTGAAAAACGGCATGTTCTATCATTCTTGTTGCTATTTTCTTCTAGTGTTTATAGTTATAACAGTTTACACTCAACAACACCTCTACGAACGCCTTCTGTTTCCTCTCTTAACCATTCAACAGCAGCGCCCTCATCTGTAGTTTTCGCAATGAAGTCATCCAATGAGCCACCGACGCCAAAGTAATGCCTCTTTGCTGCAACCAGAGCCAGCGTGCCATGTTCTCGTTTGAGAATATTGAACTGCGTAGCGGCAAAAGCCTGTAGCGCAAACGGGGAATAGATGGTTTCGGCGCCCATCAACAGCGTAGGCAAAGTCTGATCATCTGTTTTTGATTCCTCCTGTGACGCTAGCTTTGCTGTCTCTGCGCTGCTAATATTTATCTTTTCTTCATCGTTGCTGTATAGCAGATCGACAAAGGCGGGTGACCAACCGCCGGATAAAAAGCGCAGTTCGATACCGGCGTCGGCGAGGGTCTTTTTAAATGCGACTCGGACTTCGTCAGGAAGTTCGACTTCGCCTTCCATGGAGAAAGCATTGTTAAGTGAAGGCTCGGAGGCACGTCTTGTTAAAGCCCACGTGAGGATGAAGTTGGGGAGGGTCACAAGCTGCATGACAGAAGGGTTGTAGTCAGCCATGATCAGAGTGAGTGGTTGGCGCGTGACAGTAGGCTCAGCAATAGAATAGCGTTGCAGGGCTTGCTGAAAGATGGCAAGAGAGGGAAGGGCAGTGCCGCAGCCAAGCTGGAAAGAGGAGTTAGCGGCTTATATTTGAGAATTTTATCGACCGATCGAAGAATTGTGAGGCTGAGTGGATGCGAATGAGGCAATCTTCTTCATCAAGACATGAATAAGACTCAATAAAGTTGGTTATAAAAACATACCTCCATAACCCGCCTTGCGCGTCCAGTTCCAGGACCAACAATGCCATATCTCACACCAGCTAGCACCTTGATTAAATCAACACTACTCTCCCAGCTCTTAAAACCTCCCTCATAGACTCCCGTTTTGACATCATGCGTGCCTAGGCCCTCAGTCGCATTCGTTCCATTTCTACCCTCTCCATCATCTTCTGCCATCAGCTGCACACGCACATCCCATAGCTCACGGCGCGGCAACTCTATCACGCTGGAATTGTCATCGAGCTTGATACATAATGTGTTGTAGGCAATCTTGGAGGGTAGTGAGGCGAGCATCTCATCTAAGCTATGCATAAGAGCGGGCAGCTGCGGCTTACCTTCGACGGGGAAGGCACCGACTTGAGACTGTTCCTCCCTTTTGATCGATTTGTTTACAGAAGCAGAGGTGGCAATGACGGATGGAGTATCGATAGATATACTCTCATCTATATCGTCACCCGAAAAACCAAATGAGAAGGACATGGCGATTAGATGTGTAATTGGTTGTGTAACCCCGCGCCAAGATATGTGGAGGATAAGGTTTGTGACGTTTAGTAGATATAAGGCTTATATTCTTATGCCAGTTAAAATTAAGAAAAGAAGACAATAAATTTAGGTTGACCGTATCGTTTTGTATATAGTTACAGATTGACTGGATACCATTTCAGTGGCTATTACAAAGTTGGCTTATTTAAAAAATGATGAACGCTGTTTTTGCGCTTAGGTGGGGGATGAAGAAAAAATGAGTGGACCCTAGGGTTATATTTAAACAGCATACCCTAAATATGAAGATCAAAACCCTATTATAGCTTTATATCAAGTTGATTGGCCTGAATCTAGTTAGACCTTGAAAGACTTCTTTGATTTTTTTATTGCATGTATAAGCCAATAAGATCCTTGCGCTGACTTTAACGAGGCGGAAACTAGGATTGAATTGAGACAGAATCTCATGCGAGGTTTCTCAGCTCTCGGTAAGACTATTAAGAGCATGCAGCATGCGCATGAAGAGAGGCTATTGAGCATGTATTTGACAAAATGCATACATGCAATAAATGTAAATTGTGACCTATAGTTGAGGGGACTACGTAAACGTATTATCAGCTGCGGAGTAATCATGTAAGACGGGATGCTAGCCAACCGGAGCGAGCAACATTGTTGAAGGTCCTAGAGTCTTAGCGAATGCCAAATACGCCAACAGTCGCGAGTTACAATGAATAAAACGCAATAATTGCTAGTTAGATAGGCGTCCTATTAGCAGTACTACATGATGTAGTGTTAAACAGAAGTTCTGGACTGCGGAGTTGGAGTCGGTGTATAGTAGTTACAAATTCTTGGGACTTGTAGCTTATTTACCGGTGGAGTGGTTTTTGTCATATAGTCTGAAACTTTTGCAACTTTTAAGAGAGGTTCTATGATCCGGGAAGTATCTCACTAGTGGCCATTATAGTGCGAAGTGTATAGAATTATTACCGCTATCTTGGAATATGCTACATTATGGCACTTGAGAACGGCAGTTGAAAGTTACGTACTAATTCTGAAGATGAGGCGGTATATGACCCGAAACATAAAGGCATGTGATGGCCATGGCGAAAAGTTCGGAATTAACGCTGCTTAGCTGTTCCGATCAAGAACTAGGCGAGATCCGGAGCGTTCGTTTACCCAAGTAGGCAACCATGTCACTTGGGACTTACGTGGCTTGCAGATGCTAAACACTACGGCCGCAATGTACAGTATATCAGGTGCTCAATGACATACAGCCACCTCGGAGAACACCAACTCACTCATTGATGGCTTGTCGTTGGATGGAGAAAGAAGTGCTAGCAAAGTACGCTAAGATGGTACTCTCGGAACA
This sequence comes from Endoconidiophora laricicola, assembly GCA_001640655.1. Taxonomy (NCBI): domain Eukaryota; kingdom Fungi; phylum Ascomycota; class Sordariomycetes; order Microascales; family Ceratocystidaceae; genus Endoconidiophora; species Endoconidiophora laricicola. The sequence goes on along the minus strand of LXGT01000071.1, from coordinate 70,376 downwards.
ATGCGGTGTTGTGCTTCCAGCGGAGTTGGAGTATAGGGCTGGACGGAACCCAAAGACACATTACAGGCTGGAGAACGAACCAAGTGAGTTTTCCTATCGCAAAGTTAAGGAATAGAGCGGCACGGAGTATTCTATAACCCTTCAAGTGTATTGAATGCGGGTACATCCATGTACAGTCTTGCATTATGCATGAGCATCACAACAAGAAGAAATGCATTGAGTTGATGGGAACTATGATATGTATGTATAAATGGAAAAGACCAGACCGTGACTAAATCACTAGCGGAATTGATGTGTGCTATGAGGCCCATAACCGAGATGTACCACTTTAGAAGATTGACTTTGATCTGCCGCGAGTAGTAGAGGTTACTGGATACAGCATTAGTTGTTAAGAGAAAGAAAGAGAGAGAGAGAGAGAGGGCGAGGATCTGCCTGACAGAAACACCCGCTATTGTATTGATGTTTAGCTTAGAATAGGCTCGCAGCCTGACCAATCGCAACGCATGCCGATATTTAGACAGTAAATTACGACTAAAACAAGAAGAATAAACTAGATTGAGAGTAACTAGGAAACATAATCGGTTGTGTGTGTATTTAACGTCTGCCTACATGATCGGACGAGAAAAAAATGCATGTATCAACTGAGAAAATATTGTGGTATATCGCACGAAAGTGCTCTATTTCTTTGAGTAGCAAATGAATATAGAAATATCATACGGAAGACAACAAAAGACAGTTATCAGTGGCGGGTGGGAACCAGACGTGGCAGTCCCAAAAGGCCGTACAGGTATAGCCTAGGTTTCTGTAGAGATTTTGTGGTTGCACGTAGTCAAGCAGCAGCAGCTCTGGTTGGCTGGTTATACGATAGCTTTGTTGTGGTGGCTACCGAGCAGGGTTTAGAGGTGGGCTCAGGGGAGGGGGGTGTGAAGGTGAATACTGACAAGGATGAACAAATATATCTCTCTGTACACTATAACAGCAAGGGGGCGGGGAGGAGAAAGCGGCGGAACTAGAAGCTGGAACATTGTTGACCGAATGTTGTGAATTAGATGCTGTTGACTACTAATAAATGCTATAGATAGTTATGGCAAAGTAGAGAGTCAGAATACTAGATATAGAATATTATCTTGGTTGATGTTAAGTCTCAGAAGCGATAACTGAAGTTTGAAAGAGAGTCAGACTTAGATATACCGATATTACGTATATATAGACCTGATCTTACTCGGCACCGAAACCCGTACTCTACCATAAGAATTATACAGTGGAATATAGTGATTGCATTGGATTAGACGCCAGTTACTGTCAATGGGGCTGATATGTCAAAGAAAGAAAAAAAAAATGCTCAAGGCAGTTAGAATAAGAGGCGAATATAATAATCTACCTTGGAGGGCCTCGTAAGCTACCCAGCCGGAAGTGTGCAAATCCCATGTTTTCCTAGGCGAGAATAGGACGGAAAAAAGAACAAGAACAAGATACAGGGAGGGGCCTCCGTAACAGTAAGTCTTAGCTCTGGACTGACAGACATTTCTCGACTATAGGCATGGGCATGGCCTACTGCGGGGATATCTAGATAGTAGAGAGTTTTGAGAACGAAGCTGATTTCATCTTGCACGTGGGAAAAGACGAGAATATTGTTTACAAGCGTACCACTGTGAAGATACCATATCACTGGCGGTGTTATAGAGCAATATATATATATATATATATATAGTAGAATCTCTAAACCACGACTACTTTGATACGTAGACTACTGATATCAAAGACTGCGAATATCAGATATAGCCGAGTTTGTCTATTGGCTTAGCGTCAACTCCGCTTACAGTGGCCAGCAATCAATATACAAAACTCTTCTCCTTAAGTATGACTACATATCCAGTATCACTAATAGCTGAGAAATATGTTGACCACAGCATCGACCGTATGCAACATTTACTCTCCAGCTGTGGAAACAGTGCAGAGAATTGCCGGCTAGTAATCATACCTTGCTATCTAGCATTTGTTACTAGTGTTACAGTATCGAGCCGTCATAACAAAAAGCACAGTCGTACTTCGTCTCCTGATTACCAGACAGAACAACATAAATTTTCAGCTTCGCAGATAAGCAAATTGCAAGCTCCACTGGTCATATCGGATATCAAGGTTAATTGTGAAAACGGCAAAGTAGGCTTGATATACGAATGTTGAGCAAGATATGTGTAAGCTGTGTTGGAAGAAAAAGAACTAAAAATGATACACCCCATACCCATGACATTGTTTCTGGTTCTTTTCTCTTCTCTCTTCCTTTCCTTATCTTACCTTCCTTCGCCAGCTAAAAAGGTCGCTGCTGATTGGCTGCGCATACGGGGATGGCTGCAAGCCGTTCCGTCTTGGGCAAGGTTTTTTTTTTTTTTTTTTAGGGTACCCCAGGTCTGTATAAGACCTATTTACTTACACCTTAAGGGAGTCTAGAAAGCAGCATAGAACAAACCCAACCAAGCAAGTATTGTAAGAGCATAAGACCAGTATTCTCTGTTATAGTGAATTTGCCACCGCTATGGTCTCTTATACAAAGACATTTCGTTTGTTAAACGGAATACGCTGAATTGTATTAGTTTTCGCCTTATCCGGCTTGCTATTCTAGCCGTTTTAGCAACCTACAACAACATTCATAAGGTAGACAATACTAAGCTGCTGCATGGTTCCTTTGCATATGGTTCTAGTAGAAATGCGAGCACAACAACTCGACACATCACAACTAATTGTGGCGTGGAGCTAGACAACTGCCATGGGGGGAGGGGCTATAGCTGAAGCTCGCTTATAGCCATTTGAACTGGCATAACTGATTTTCTGTGTCGGACTGACTGACCGATGAACATGGCACCGACCATGGCACTGGCTCCTACATCTGCCATCTAGTAGATCCTTGCTTGTATCATTGATAATCCAGACCGTAAAAATAGCTCTTGTGACAGTAACCCATAAAGCACGATAGCAGTGTTACAGTTACAGAAAGTAAAAATTAAAAAAAAGTACAACTCGATTTATATGAGAAAACGAAAGATATGGAATGGAGTAACGATTAGTATGTGACGATCACACAAGTCCCCATCTAGTTAGGTTTGAATCTTCAGCTGAACGAAACCAGCAGACACTAACACAGAATGACGTCTCAAAGCTGGCTGGACGAAAATACGCAGACCAAGTCTAAGCGAGCAGGACAGGGAGACCGATAACAGAGATAACGTGCCTTACAATTGCCAATGTATGACGAAGAGAACCAAAGCAAGTTGAATGGGAAGTTGAGACTGAAATGTTTCTGGCAGTTTGTGTGTAAACATGGCTTTAAATAGACGCATTTATTGACCTCTTCTTCATGCGCATATCATGGCACACACACCTTGCCGTACACGCCACAAACACTTGTTCCCATTAGTATCTGCTTTGTGGCCACAGAGACAGACAGCAGAGATGGATAGGCAGTTAAGTAATATCAGAAGCAAGCCGCAGCCTTAATGCCAGAATAGGGCAAAAGAAGCAAAAGAGGACAAGCCATTGCCACTAGCAAGCACTTCTTGTTTCCCCGAAAGCTGAACTCCTGCTAGTCAGCCCCTCCATCTCTTGAACGAAATATAAAGACCGCTGTCCGGCCCTGAATCTCCCAATGTTGAATCTGCCAAATTTGCAATCACACCTGGCGGCCCTTTATTCTTCAAGTTTCTTTCTTAGCTTCTTCGTGTTCGTGTGGTTTTTTTATTTTCATTTTATTTCTGTACATGTGCTTCTTTCTTGCACATCTTACATACTCGTTGTATTCCTGACTGGCATAATTGATCCCTGTCTAAGTTTATTCATATACTGTGACGAATCGAATACTTCTCACTGCAACGATACATCGTCTTCACTGATAGTCGTTGCCTTTGTCTGACTAGCTGGCCTTTTCCTCCTTCCCTAGCGTTCGTAACCTCATCCTCGTTTCTGTCCGTCTTAAAGAGATAGCTAGGTTGGCAAAACGCCTGACGCTTATCTCTAGTCTCTCAGAGACAGCCTCCCGCTTTTGGTATATCTGTATGGGCGGCCTTGATACTATCGCTCTGCAACTAGACAGCATTGTCCAACTATAATATATATTCGCACGCAACGTTGGTGGCTTGTACTCGTCTGTTTTCTCCTTTCAACTCTATAGCACTGAAGGTCTTTTGTTCCATGTTTCGTTTGTTCTGTTAGACCCAAGAAGAGCCGTCTACCATCTCGTTTTGTTTTTCGCCAGGCTAGTTTTGGTCTTGTATACCGGAAGGCTGTTTGCTCTTTCCTATCTCAACATCTTTCCTATTACGTTATCTATCTTGACTTGGCAGCCTTTCTTGCCTTGTCCCCCTTTTTCAAGACCATTAATCTCTTCCTCCATCATCACTATTTCCCAATCTTTTTTTTTTTCTTCAGTTTATCTCGCAATGTCTCGGCAACTTACCCCATCGCTCTCTCTGCATACCGAGGCCATTGGCGGCATCGCTAGCCCTAAAGCTGCTGCTTCCCGGCCTTACAAGATCCAAGAAGTTCCCTTTGGCTACCCGCGGCCAGTACGCATCATTACCGTGGGCGCCGGAGCTAGCGGCCTGAACATGATCCGCACGCTGCGCAACACCCTGACCGGTCCGTTCGAGCATGTGGTCTATGAAAAGAACCCGCAAGTTGGAGGCACGTGGTACGAGAACCGCTATCCTGGCTGCCGCTGTGATGTGGCTAGCATGAACTACCAATTCTCGTGGAAGAAGAGCACTGACTGGACGAACCTGTGTGCGTCTGCAGACGAGATCCAAAAATATCTGTGCGATATCTGCGACGAGGGCGAGATGCGGCCGCTGATCAAGCTTTCGCACAAGATCGTATCTGCGGTTTGGGATCAGTCTGAGGCCCTATGGAATGTCACTGTTGAGCACGATGGGGTGCAGTTCTTCGATAAGGCAAACTTCTTTATCGATGCTAGTGGAATCCTTAACCAGTGGAAGTATCCTAATATACCTGGCCTCAAGTCTTTCAAGGGCGAGCTGATCCACACTGCCAACTGGCCTGAGGGCCTCTCGATTGCTGGAAAGCGCGTGGCTCTTATCGGAAACGGGGCGTCGGGTGTCCAACTCATGCCATGGGTCGCTGAAAATGCCGCCGAGCTGCACCACATCATCCGTTCGCCGACATATATCCTGCCTCCTCGGCAAGTCATGATGAAGATGGGCCCTATAGCCGCGCTTTTAGAGCACATCGAGCTTGATGCTGACTGCAACTTCAGTGCAGAGCAAATCCAGCGCTTCAAGGACGACTCTGATCTATATAATCGCTTCACCAAGGCTCTAGACGATGATATGCATGTCAAGTTCGCCATCTCTCTAGTCGAGAACTCGCCCCAGGAGAAATGGGCTGCCAAAAGCTGCAAGGAGTTCATGACGTCTATGCTGGGCGGCAATGAGGCACTATGTAAGGCTTTGATCCCCGAGTTTCCCTTCAGCTGCAAGAGACTTACGCCAGCGCCGGGATATCTGGAGGCTTTCCGGAAGCCATCAGTCAAGTTAATCACGGATGCCATTACGGGCGCCACCGCAGAAGGGCTCACGCTAGCCGACGGTCGCCAACTTGACTTGGATATGATCATATGCGCTACCGGATTTGAGTCTTCATTCCGTCCACCGTTTCCCGTTGTTGGTCGCAAAGGAAATCTGCAGGATATTTGGGCCAAGGAAATTCCTAAGTCATACCTGTCTCTCGGCGTAGCCGATCTGCCCAACTACTTTAGTAAGTCCAAGTATTCCAGCATTCGTCACAACAAAAGCAGCAGTTAGACTAACACTAATAAAATAGAATTCCTCGGACCCAACGCGCCGATTGCACACGGAAGTGTCTTTTCACTCAGTGAAAACATCGCTACATATATCGCCGATGTCATCAGCAAGTGCCAAACTGAAAACATCCGAAGCATTACGCCCTCTGCTGAAGCTGTTGCTGACTACTACGAACATGCCCAAACATTTATGCCTCGTACTGCTTGGGCTGGAAGCTGTTCATCATGGTACAAGAACGGCGGCGGTGCGGGCGCGCCTGTGGTTGGCCTTCATCCGGGAAGCAGACTACATTTCATTGAGATGCTGAAGAACTTCCGTGGCGAAGATTGGGTATATGAATACTTTGCTCCAGCCGGTATGCCACAAAGCCGGAGAATCAACCGCTTTGCGTACTTGGGCAATGGCTTCACCATTCCAGAAGTCAAGATCCTTAAGGCTGCAGCAGCCATGACTACATCAGCTGCAGCGACAGCTTCCAGTCCACGGCCCGTATTGTCTTTGTAAAAAGGCATGAAACTACATCTAATAACTTTAGAATACTCGGATGGCTTCAGTAGTTTACCTATCCTCCTTGTCGGTATTTGAATGGGAACACAACGCTATAGGGAAGGTTTTCTTATTTTTAGTTTTCATGAAATGGCCTGTTCACTATTCTGTTATTCTTTGTTGTCCTAACCTTGGTCTATTAGTTACGATATACGTCTTGATTCTCAATATTACGATATACAATGAATTTTTTTCCATGACACAAACTCTGCGCTATCATCGTGATCTATTGAATCAATGGACTAAGACCATACAATGTGCTTGAGTCCCTCTATTTCAAATTACTTGTCTATTCCTTGTTCCATTTCTTATCTACGTTCAAGGCTTCTATCGGCTCGCTAGTTGGATTCTTGATGGACTGCATGAGTTCGTAGAGCTGCACCATTTGATCCTCTATTATGATTCGTTAGTAAATAGATACAGCATCAAAAATGATTTATAGATGACAAGAAGAGTAAAGCAAGACGAAAGAATGAAACTTACCACTTAATCGTTCAATTTTAGTGAAATCCATCTTATCGCCTTTCCATTTATCTCCCTCGACTTGCTGGAGATACATTTGCCATTCAGTCAAGAAGCCGATCTAGTCTTCACATTAGTGTATTTGTCATTTTCTAATAGATTTTCCTGATTTCTGGAGAACACAAGAAGAAAGAAAAAAAAAAGGAGACTCACCACTTGTGTTGGATTATCCAGATGCCGATGTGCCCGAAACTCTGCCTTGACATATTCATCGCCTAGCAACCTCATCTCCATCGGTAGATACAGCCGATGAGCCCGAAGCAGTCGCCTATATAACGGCACCGGTAACAATAAAGGCACATTCCGCACTGCGTTTCGCGCAGCTGTCGTCGTTGATGCGGATGAAATCGAGGCATACGTACGTATGAAAGAACGAAGGGTTGAGTTCATTTTTATAAAAAAAAATTATATATATATATATATATATATATATTCAAACCTTCTTCTTTATTTATCCAAGCAAAGAGAGAAAGGGAAGGCGATATTCGTAAAACACAATATAATTATACACAGAGTATCTTCATGTAAATTCGTCGACATCAAGTGTGTGACAAGGTGATTGATAAGGATAAAATGAAACTAGCAACTTTTACATGTTGCTGCGAGGCTCGGCTTGTTCACGATGATTTGTGGGACATTTGATTGGTCAAGAAATTCAATATGTGGGTATTTTATTAAGGTTATATAGTAAGGGTTATTATATTAACAGAGAAATAGAAGACAACTTAGAGACGCTGATATTACATTAGTTATTATGTTTCTATATATCTGTAAGTAACTGTCTAAGCGCAATAGTAGTTGGTAGAACTTATAGTTACTACTCATTGATCTGCACTACTTTACCGACAAACCCTTCGAGACCAGTCCGGTCTCTCGAACCGCCTTCTAATATAGTCACTTGAGAGCCCAACTCTATCCATTCACGGGAAGAAAGCAAGTCGAGCGTGACTTCGATCAAGGCACTGCCAGTCTCTGCGTGATCGTCTTCCATGCCAAATAACTCAGCATCGTCTTCATCGCTTCTGAGATGCTGATGTATCTTGGCCACACGACGGATTAGAGCACTTGACCGAACACAAGCATTGAACAAGTTAACAAGCGAGCCGGCCGAAAGCCGCTCAGCATCACCATCTGCAAGCTGAACTATGATGGAACTGGCTGCCTGAAGAGACACGCCAGAGTCGCGCATATATTGCGTCAGCTGTGCGATTACCATGCCGCGGCGAATCTGCTGACATACAACCTTGGCGTTTGCATGGTCAACCAAAGACGGTAAATTCGCTGATGCCACGATCATGAGTCCGATAGTGCCGGCCTGGCCTGGCTGCAGTTTAGAGACGGGCAATCGCAGGTTGCGGATACTGGCTATACGGGCTGTATACCACTTGCTCTCTACTTGCGACGCGAGAACGCAGTTGCGCTGGGCGATTTTAGCCAGCTCCGATGACTTTGGGTGCGAGATAGAGATACCCATGTCGCCACTAGATGGGTGATCTTGTGGGTTAATGTCGCGTTTCGAATCGTCTTCGGAAGGGAACGGCCCGATAAGGACCTCATCGTTAACCACCAATGCACCGAAGCGCATATAACCCGAAACGACAGTCCCGGTCTCATGGAGTGCATCACTATCAGGTTTTGCTGCATACGATAATGGAACATTGAATACATCGTCGATGTGAAAGACACTGTCTGGCTGCTCAGAATTCAAGGCCTCGCCGATATGATCTGTCGATGTTGGAATGGCTGGCAATGGGAGGTTCTTTAGTAACGAATGCATCATACCTATGCCCTGGCCCTTGACGGCACTAGTCAATAAAATCGGTATGGTACCAACGAGGTCGCCAGTATCTGATATAGCCTTCATTACGTATTTGACCTTTATATCGTCTGAGCTTGGAATTTGCGTGAGACTCGTGTGACATGTCTGATCAGGTTGTATGATACGTGGTGTACGACCGACTGCCTTGATGGCAGTGAGAATCTTCCCTAAAGCCCGCTGAAGACTGGCCTTGCTTGCTTTGTCTAGCTTTGTGATGACTATTGCAAGCGGGGATTGAAGCTTGAGGCATAGATCAAGATGCGCCATGGCTAGATCCGATCCTTGGCTCTGATCTTGCTGGTCGCCATTGATGTTCCATGTAGAGACCTCACTATAATCTGCCGCCACACAGAGCACTGTCCAGTGTGGTGCCCAACCGACAATTCCACGGAGTGTGGTTCGCCGATACCGGGGATGGCCGGCCGAGTCTGACACGAATACAAGCCGTCCATTCTTGCTCAGCTGATGGATTTCACCCCAAGATTCGTCGTTATAATGGCTACTATAGTTGATGACAGCGTCGTCTTTATAGCCAATTAGCTCCTGAGCCAAAGAACTAGTCATTCCAGACTCAACTTCATGGCGATGTTTGAGCAGACTTTGTCGGCTGGTGCCGCGTCCATTGTCAAGGACTCCAGTAGTTAGAGTCCCGAGCAAAGATGACTTTCCAGATGTAGTTGGTCCTGTGAGCGTCACACGCAGCTGGTCAGTGCTGGAAAATCCATTAGCACCAACGCTGTGGCCCCACGATATCCACGGTGTGCTTCCGGTGTTTAAGAGCCCGGGGGTTACAAAGGCTTCAGCCACCCAGAGCTTCCCACTTTGTGACTTGCTAGAATCGAGCGCATGCGCCCACTCACACTCGCCAACAACAATCATACGCAAGACCTCGACCTTACAGCGCAGGCTAGCAGCCATGGCTCGAAGAGTTTTAATGCTCTCGTCCATTTCGTCCTTGGTGAGGCCACACAGGGTCCCATCGTCAGACACGCCAATCTCATAGAGTGCACCGCGAGATTCCTCCAGGCCAGGCGGCAGCTTTTCCGGCACCAGAACCTTGTCTAGATCAGCGTCGTCGCTCGGCAGCTGCGGGATGACAGTGTCGAAGGACATGCCGACGTGCTGCGGAGACGATTGTTGCATGCGCCATAGGAGCTGGGTGGTGAGATGCTGGAGCCTATCCTGGCGCGTCTGGTTCGATGACGCTAGTGCGAGTGTGTAAGTGCCGTCCTTGAGCTTGGTAAACTTGGTATCGTGCTGGAACGTGGTCATTGACTTGAATTGGCGGCGGGGGCCTAGCAGTAGGTGTAGCTTGTACTCAGTAGGGCCCATTTGTGGTTCAGCCTCCAGTTTCGTTATGTTGTATTCCGATAGTAGCGCAGGCTGCACACCGTCAAGACTATCCGCACCTGAAGTTATGGGTGTATAGTTCTGGCTTTGGCTTATGCTCTGGATTTGGTTTAGGCGAAGCGTTGAGCCTTTGGGTGTGATCCATGGCGAAGATATGCGAGGCAAATCTGTCTCGCAATTAAAGATTGAGGCCATGATAAAGGAGATGAAGACAGGGACTTAGTTGGCCGATCACAGGCAGCCTGATAGTTCAGTAGAGTAGTTGATACCAATAATAGGTAGTATATGCAATAATGGGTTGACGTGATAAGCAATACTAGTGGTGTATATGTGTGTGATCATCTTGCGGTCTGCCACACAAAAGACAATGGACAACCAAATGCACACAATAGTGATAGCACTCTACTACTCTGTATTTAATGCAGAGTATAATGACAATGAAGACAAAAAACGTGCAAAGAATGACAACAACGCAAGCAATGTTCTCAGAGGCCAGAAAGCGGAATAGGTGTAGCCACGGAGAATATCTCACTATATATGTAAAACTAGGGAGGTAGCTAGTGTTGCATATGCGGTGCTTTCGAGGGCGGTGACATGTTAGCCAGCAGAGCTCTCTAACAATAAATAACAATCAAGCGATGTAGTAAACTAACCCCCGGACAGAACCCTGGATGACGCACCAGCCAATGTTCCAGTGAGTAGCCAATCAGGAGTCGGTTGGGTGTTTAGAAAGCAGGCCAGCTGATATGATAGGCAAGCAACTGAGTTGAGATGTAAGCCACGAACTATAAGGGATCTGAGACTTTTACTTTACTCTTTCTAGGCAAGCTACAAAGACAGTGGAATATTAAGTGAGTATAGACAAAAGAGCAGATGAAGTCAGAGACTACAAGGCTGCGAATGATATAGAATCGAACTCTAATAAATTGATGCAAGGCTGAAATTTGGCATTGTTTTTTTTTGGGCTGACTCACTGTAATACCATGATAAATCACCAAAAGTGGCAACAAAACACAGCTAACTATAGCACTCATCACTAACCTACTCAGAATAACATTCGGTTCGAACGCCTATAGGGCTGCGTCAAGTATGGCGATCTGGTGGTTCACTTACTATGTACTATGTGTTTGCTGTTTCTAAGCAGAAGGCTTTGAGGCTCTGCCCAGTAACCAACCTAGCATCGTTTGATATAAGCATAGAAATGTAGATAGACGTAAAATAAAACACACAGCTCTAGTCCGCTGACTTAACTGCTGATTCTGTCTACCTGTCATGAGGCTGTGTAGGCGTTTCTTTCATTTAGTACTTACCTACTGCTGCTACTGCACTTCCTTTCAAGAAGGCAAAACGTTGCCCCCTTCCCCTAGAGTACGATAACTGCTATTTTGAGTCAAACAAATCCTGGGGGGGGTGGGGGGGGTAATGTCTTCCGTTTGTTTGTGCGGCACGCGGCCCGTGGTACCCTAGCAGAATAAATGTCTGTAGAAGTCTGTCTATTCCATACATAGAAGAAATCGATAGAACTCTATGCCAAAGACTCCATAGTATTGTGTACAGAATCAAATGCGTCTAGTCCTCCTCTGTGCCGACATACATAGCAGACGAGCAATCGATACAGAGATACTAGATTGATTTTGAGGCGCCAGTAGCAGCAGCCACACAGGAAACGACACCGCGTCACTGTGTTTGAGGCACCCTAGAAGCGCTAGATGCAAACGCAAAGATATCCGTCGGGGGGATTGTTTTGGTATGTTTAATGGTGATTAAGCAGCGATTGGTAGAATCAATCAGAGCCCGCATTGACGGCGATGGGAATTGGACTAAAGGTTCGTCGTGCTTGTTACCGCAGTATAACTCTGTGCTCGAAACCAACTTCCGACATCTTTGTCCCTAAGCGAAGCTCCTGTCTGTCTCTCAAAGTATCCGTATTACCACATAGAGATCCAAGGCTAAAACCAAGCTGTGGTTCTTGGGGAAACGGCGAGTCGTTGCGTTTAGTCGCTGGCCACAGCATTTGCGTAGTGAGGCGCTGCTATTTAAGACTCCGGCTAATCGCCCCAATGACTTAATGAACCGCTCCCGTTGTTCTTCCTTTCTTCACTTCTTCTCTAATCACTGATTTTGGCTAATAATTTTACTGTTCAATCACCACCATCACGAACACAGCCCATCCACTGAAAAGCGCAGATTCCCCTCCCCTATACGCTCGTCATCTGACGCTCTTTTCCCCTTGAGGCTGGACCCTACACCGCCCAGCTAGTATAAGCACCGCCTGAATCTGGCTCTCTGGTCAGTAACACCGCCTATCACCGTCCACTACCGCTGGCTCGGCTGGCCACCCGCCTTTAAAGCGCCTTTAAATCGCCAGCGTCTCCCCGCCTTCGCTGCCAAACGTTCTAGTTTACTCGCTTTTTGACTACGAACTAAAGCAAAGTCAAGCAAAGTCCTGGAGCGCATTTTTGCTTGCGGTGCTTGCTAGCCTCCTGACTTTCTTTCGACTCTCGTTCTCTCACGCCATTTCTTTCCTTTCCTTATCCTCACTTTTGACTTTCCATCTCTTTTTTTCTTTTTTTTATTTTCCCTTTTCTCTACCTCGAAAAACAACCGTTGCTCTAGTCAGCCACACCGCTCACATCTAATTATAATCTTAATACAGTATCACCATTAGCTTCGCTCAACGCCTTAGTCAACCCATCAGCCTTCCCTTGTATATATTCATTCCCCGCCAAAATGCGCAAGCTGTTCAAGAAGAGCGACAAGGAAAAGGGCGGCGCCCCTGCCGATAATCCCTATGCTTCCGCTCCCGCTAGCAACTATGCTCCATCGGTCATGAGCACAACCTCCGCTGCGCCCTCGTACAGAACACAGGATCCAAACCCTCATCATATGGGCGGTAACGTCCGTCCTGGTGCCAGCACTAGCGTCCAGCCGCCCAGAAACAACAGCTATGGAGGCCAGCCTCAGCAGCAGCAAAAGCAGCAGTATGGCTCAACCTCCTACGGCGCTCAGTCCGGCTACGGCTCCAACCAGTATGGCTCCCCTGCCGGCGGCAGCGGAGGCTACGGTGGTAACCGCCAGCAAGATCGCTCACAAGATCCCAACCATGCTCGTCTACTGGATGGCGCCAAACCCGTAGGTAGCAGCTACGGTGGCTTCCAATCCAACCCATATGCTAACAACGCCGCGGCTACTGCTGCTGCTGCCGCCGGAGATGCGCAAAACCCTTATGCCAACCAAGTTGATCCTAACGCCATGCCACCGCAAGGCCGCCGCCAATTTTTTGACCTAACGCAAGAGGAGGACCCTGATGACCGTGAATACAAGGACACGGCCAACCAGTTCTTGGAAGAGAAGGCGCAGACCAACGACACGCTTGACCGTATCATCCAGCTAACAGCCGGCATCGAGATGCATGCTGACGATATCTCCCAGCGAATAGATCGCCAGGAGTCCAGTCTAGACAACTATGAGCGCAACATGGACATTGCTAATGCCAAGACCCGCCAGGCTAAGGCTGCTGTCAAGGACTTGGCCACTGCCGATAACATGTTCAACTTCCGTACTCGCGGCAGACGTGAGCGTGAGATTGCCGAAAAAACCGAGAGGGATGTCATGGCCCGCCAGACCGAGGATGAAACTCGCAATGCCAGACATGACAGACAAAGAGCATTCCAGGAAACCATGAACAAAGAGCAGAGCAAAACGAAGTCAACCTTTGATCGCAACCCCAGCAAGAACAAGCTAGCCTTTGACTTTGACGACGAGGGCTTCCAGGCCGAGAACGACCAGCTCGACAATGCTTTCGATGACAAGATGGATCTAGTTGAACGCTCTGTTGGTGTTATCAACATGCGTGCCAAAGCTATCGGCTACCAGATTGATCAGTCCAACCAACGCTTGCCTGGTCTTACCGAGAAGGTATGTTTCCCACCATCTATGTACCTTGAAGAAAATACACGTGCTAACATTTCCTCTCCTAGACGGATACTGCGATCGGAACCCTGCAAGACACCAACCATCGTCTACGGCAGAAAATGGGCCGGTAAATACCATGTGAATTTGTTGATTTTCCCTCGCAGCTCTTGCCTGCTTCTCATTTTAAATTGCTCTGTTTATTGGTTTACGTTCATTGAATTGATTTATGCATTATCTAGTCCATTGAACTTGCCTGATAACTTTCAAATACTGGTATCCAGAATAGCCCAAACTCGAACACAAACTTGCCGTGATATCTATGTTCAATCTATATATACCCTTATGTCATGATGAACCCTAATAGAACCTAGCAAATTGTGGTGAGTTTGCATTGGCTGGAAAGCTTGTATAGTGGGTCTAGAATTCTTTCTGGCACCCTAAATTTTTTTTTTTGGCGGTCAAAATACCTTCTTTAAACATTCATTATGTCAACCAACGTCGGACTTATCGAGCTTGGCTTAGAGCGAATTTTACGAGCGGAACTCAGTAGTTCTTATTATCGATACCCTCAAATCTACAAAATATCCATTCTTCCCGACATTATCTGTCCCACTATATACATCAAAGATGAGCAACGAACCTCCGCGCAAAAAGAAGAAGTCCCACAACCCAAATGTAGTCTTGTTAGGAGGCAAGCCTCTTTCTTTAGCTGCGCTACTTGACGAACCTCCAAAGCGCAACAAATCTGAACTAGAGAGGCAAGAGCCTGTCTCTGCACAGCCTGCTCGGGCACCCGAAGACTCGAAAACTGATTGCTTACCCCACAAAGACAATCGCGATAGTTTCCGCAATGGAACCGGAAAGGGAACTTACAGCGGCAACGGAGCACAGCGGGAAAATCGATGGAAGGAAAACCCCGTTCTACTCAAGACTCGCCAGAAATTGCCCATATGGACATATCGTACGAGCGTCCGTGAAGCGTTAGAGCGCAGTGATACGTTAGTGGTGGTCGGTGAGACGGGTTCCGGTAAGTCGACACAGATTCCTCAGTTCCTGTACCAGGAGCCGTGGTGCAAGAGATACAAGGTCCAGGTTCCTGGGATGCCGGACTTGATTAATGTCGGCGGTGTCATTGCTGTCACGCAGCCGAGACGAGTTGCAGCGACAACACTAGCGCACCGTGTCGCACAGGAGGCTGGATCGCCACTAGGTCGCATGGAAGGACTCGTTGGTTACTCGGTCCGTTTTGACCACCAGGTGCCCAAGGGAACTAGAATCAAATTTCTTACTGAAGGTATGCTGCTTCAGGAACTTCTGCAAGACCCATACCTTAGACAGTATAGTGCTGTGATTGTCGATGAGATCCACGAGAGAAGTGTTGATGTTGATATGTTGTCTGGTTTTTTGAAGAAGATCCGGTCGGAGGGGCAAGAGAACCGTGGTGGAATTCCTCTAAAGGTTGTCATCATGAGTGCTACCGCCGATGTTGAAGAGATGAAAGACTTTTTCTCCAATGCGACAAGTTCCACAGCAATAGACATCACGCCGCCGGACTCAAAAGACGTTGAAGTCCTACATGTTAAGGGCCGACAATTTCCCGTTGATGTTGTTTACACATCACAACCAGTGGCAGATTTGCAAGACAAATTACTCAAGACCATCTTCCAAATACACACTCAAGAGCCGCTACCAGGTGATATACTTGCCTTCATGACCGGCCAAGAAGACATTGAGGCAGCCGTGAAGCTTATCGAGGAATATGGCTCGACTCTGGCATCCAGTATGCCCCGCATTAAGGCGTTCCCTCTGTTCGGTCAGATGTCTATGGAGGCGCAACATGCTGCCTTCCGCCCCCTCAAAGAGAAGTTTACAAGAAAAGTTGTCCTGGCTACCAACATTGCCGAGACGTCCGTTACAGTTCCCGGCGTTCGCTATGTAGTTGACTGCGGAAAGGCTAAAGTAAAGCAGTTTCGTACTCGCTTGGGCATGGAGTCGCTTCTAGCAAAGCCTATCTCTATGTCTTCGGCAATTCAAAGAGCTGGTCGTGCTGGCCGTGAGGGCCCTGGTAAATGCTATAGACTCTACACCGAAGAAGGGTTTGAGTCTCTACAAGAACGCGACCTACCTGAGATTTTACGGACAGACCTCATGACTGCTATTCTGACCATGAAGGCCTATGGTATTGATGATATTCAAGGATTCCCACTCATCGATATGCCGGATGTTGAAGCCCTTGAACACGCCTTAGTGCAACTTTGCCTAATCGGGGCTATAGACAAGACTGGAGAGATCACAGAAGAGGGTCGCAAGATATCAAAGTTGCCAGTGTCTCCAACCTTCGGTATTGTTCTTTTGACGTCAGCAAGGCCAGAGTATGACTGCCTTTTAGAAGTTATTGATATCATTGCCTGCATAACATCGGGAGAAGATATATTCCAGCACATCCAAACCGAGGAGGTCCGGGAAGAAGTTGAGGATATGAGAAAGCAGCTATTTCGAAGAGAAGGTGACTTGATAACTCTTCTCACCACTATGCAGTTGTATGTTTCAGAGAATGCCGATCGCACGTCATGGTGCCAACAACGCCGGATCAACGTGCGCAACATGCGCCAAGCAATGAAGATCCGCAAGCAACTACGTGGTCTCGCGCAGAAACTCAAGCTAATCAAGGAAGCCCCTCTACCGGATCCTCAGCCTTTTGTTCCGCCCTCGCCGGAAATGGCGGATAGTATCATCAAATGTTTCATCAAAGGCTTTGTATCACGTACTGCAATGCTTCACCCAGATGCCAGCTATCAGACTGTTATGGGCAAGCAAACCGTAGCCATCCACCCGTCTAGTGTGCTTCATGGAAGAAAGGTTGAGGCTATTCTGTTCTTGGAGAACGTATTCACGCAGAAGAATTATGCGAAGAAGGTCAGCGCTGTCCGCGCGGACTGGCTAATGGCGGAGTGGAAGCACGGTATTTGAAAAAAAACCCTATATTCAAAAAACCTATATACAATGTTTCATAATGTTACAAGTTTTGTTAGCCTTAGGATGGTTAGAATAGAATATAAACCAATGATACCCCTTCTTGAACACAATAACATGCACAAGTCTACAATGATCATCATAGAATACCAGGCCTATCACAACAAACACGGTGATCTCATTCTCCATCCATGATGTGAGTTTCGGATCAACATAGCCACAGCAAGGGATTCACAGGCGAGTATTGTAAGCTAAAGGAAGGTTGTGATATGATTTTCATCTAGCATAACTCAAGACGCCAGTAAACACCAGTGCAGGAAAAACATAAAGAAGCTTAAAGCTATACCCAATAAACAAGAAACTAGCAGATCCATATATCACAAGTACAGGGCGAACTTATGCCCTCACCATGCCGTAGAATAGAGTCCATGTGAGGATGAAGCCAGGGAACCCACTAGTCAAGCCACCCGCCCAAAATTCCGCGGCGCTATTAAAGTATCTGCTGATGTCCAAAGGCTTATTGCCAGCAGCAATAGACTCTGGCGCTACCCGCAAGGCGTAAAAGAGTATGGATGTCGTAATAGTCATTACGATGTAGAAGAGAAAGCCGGTATATGATTCAAGGCCAAGTATGCCAGCCGAGACTCCGAAAAGAGAGGCAGTCAAGCTTTGCAGATTCGAGAGAGCCTATTAAGGAACAATTTAGAAAATTGAATAGGCGTAGTGAGAAACATAATTAAAAAAAAAAAGTTGAAGACACAACAAACCTTTGCATTATGTGCAATGGCCTCGGGAACGACGGGGCTCAACTGGTATTTCTTTTCGAAGGTTGACATGACCGGGTTTCGTTATTACAGCTCGGCTGGTTTATGCGACAAGTGGCGGTAATATAATTTCGGTTGATCTGGAATAAAAAGCTTCAAGCTTGTTTAACTGACGACGACATATGCAATGGTAAAGCTTCAAAAGTTGGCCAGCCTAGTCGGTTTCACGGGCGTCAGCTTTGCCAGCTGTTATTCACAGTTAGGCAGTTGGCACTAGGCCAAATGAGGCTGGCATAAGTGCCACGTGCATATTTAGTAAGTGGCGTTATTCTAACAGACGGTTAATGCACGGGTAATCTCAGAACAGTCGTTAGATGAGCTTAAATTGATGAACCATAGCTTCACGATATCCGGCCCAGAGTCCTTGAATATCAGTTTAGATGGGATGAGACCTTGGGTTGGCTGCAGGGGAACCCTGAATTTGCTGAAGGAGAATACAAGATAAACCCATCCAGTCAATCCTTCTTCCAAAATACCCACCGCCTCATCTGTCCAGATTTCAATGCTACGCTTTTTGGCTTGGGTTTGCTGCAGACGGTCGGAGCGTGCGCTGCGAACCATTTTCATTCTCTGTTATTATTTTTCTTGCTTGGAGAGGAGAGGAGAGAAGAGTAGACAGCGCCACATATCTTTATTTCCCTGGGATCTCACAAGGGGGCGCCAACATTGTGCTTGACAAAACAGCCGAGACGGAGGGAGAATGGTCAAGAGGCTATGTAAAAATAAAATAAAAACCTTGAGGAGACCATGTGAAGCTTATAAATTGCCGATTGAGTCCTTTTGGTTAACGACAACTACACAATCTACAAATAACTGCACAATCATATCTGGCCAGGGGAAAGAAAGCCGAGCACGAAGCAAGGGGCTGAATGTTGCGAGACAACCTCTTCAGGCATCTTTTGGTTTGATTTTTCTTTCTGAAATGGCAGCGTCGTTATAAAGTCAGCAGGGCTAGCTGGAAGGCGACACCTCGGTACGTTGGTGACCTGCTTAGGAACATGAACTAGAGAACCGAACGGGGTCGGATTGGGCAAGTGTTCTTCTAATGCTCATAATGCTGCGTAAATGTGTCTCTGTTCCGCCACACATAAAACTGCAATATAATGACGAATATTGTTCGCAGCCGCTTTGATATTACCACAGCAAATCTTACAGCCCATACTTGGTCACTGCTACTGAGTTTCGTAAGGCAACAACAACGGACCAGGAAATAGACCATTAGGCCGCTGCCAAATTCTGTTCTGCTCTGTTCTATAAATCGTGACAACCAGCTAGGTTTGATGCACAAAACGAAACACTGCAATCATGAGAGAGCGATGTCAGCTTGGCTTCGTACTAGTGTATAGCTTTGTTACAGGAGTTGCTATTATATGCGAGGCTCAATAGTGCGGTCGTATGAGGGCTGATTGGCACGGAACATGTTTGGTCTGCTATTTCCGAAGAGCTGGTAAAGCATGGACTTGACGAGGGTTTAGTCATGCTCGTTCTTGGCTGTAGGAAATTGGAGTTTTCAAAGGGCCTGGAGAATTACAGGATGCCGGTTTCCGTCCAAGACGGTGTTGTTGACCTGCTTCCTGTTTTACTTATCTACTTACTTTGCTAGGAAGATGGTGGCTATGGCATTGTCGTTACAGCAGCCCACCTAAGTCGCAGCGCTATGGTATTAAGCTGCAAGTGATATTGGATGACGATGTTATTAACAGCCAACAGTAGTTACGAGATTATAGTAGCATGTTAAATCAAACTGGCTTTGTACGGAACCGAAGAAGGACGGCTCAAGAAAGGCAGTCACGGAACCAACCCACGGACTCTGATTTGACCAACACAGCGACATACGTGTAGTTGCTCTATCTGATCACTCTTAGTCGATATAGCCCTATATCCTTCCCCTCATTTGATTTATCTCCGATCGTGTCTTCTTCTTTTCTTTTCTTCCTTGCTTTCTATCTCCCCATCTTCATCATCAGCCTCGCTGTATTTCGGCATCATATTTGTGTGCGCTTGTTTTCATCACTGCATTATATCTTCATCATACGCCGTATTTGCTTTCTTCAACGCCTTTACGACCCATCGACGACCACTGTATCATTTCTTATTATTACACACCACAGCTTGTGACGTAGCAGAACTCTAGGCTTTCTTCGCTATTATTTTTTTTTCTTATCATTGGTATTGTGCGCTACAGAAACTGAATATTTGCGCCTGCCAACATTTTTTTACTAGCCGGTATTGCACTGCATCATAACTGCCACTATACTGATCCTCTGCTGCCGCAATCGAACTACATCCGCCGATTTCCACCAAAAAGACGACACAGTTGCGCTCTTTATTTAGCCAACGTCGAATTCTGCCATTGCTGTGGAGAGTTCAGTCATAAATACGCCAATTCCCGACTTCTTCTGTCACGCTTCTCGCCGCCAGCCCTTTACCCATCCAGAAATCCCCATTTCCTTCTTGAGATCCAACCCAGCCCCCTGGTACAATAGCATAATTTAGCAATACTATTACTAGCAGCCGCGAAGGTCTTAGCTTGATAGCATCAACGCACACTCCGGTCCACTGTGTGCTTCGCTGGTTGTTGTGTTCGGTCATTTATTCCACAGCGCACTCGCTACACAATCCCGGCAAGCCGGTTGGCTCTTCCACTCACTTTAGGCACGGATAGTGCTCAAGTTGCATTGTACAGATAGTGTGATTAGCACAGCGTTGAGCTTCATTCTGGTTCATTTTTGGCTCTTCTCCTTGAACCCCCATTTCGGCGTAACCCCCTGCCAAAGCAAGCGAGATCGACTTCCAAAGCGGCAAGTTAGACAACGCCTTGGGCAATACAACAAGTCTCAGGGAATAATTTGGCAAGCCCTGGTATCTGTTTATTCGTTGTTTCTAGTCCCCAGGCTCAACATTTTGTCTTTCTTGTTTGTCAAGCCCAGGTTCAGACTTTTTTCTTGGCTTCGCGTTAAGTTCTGTTCTGCAGTACTTTTCGCTGGTGTGCACGCCACATTTTATTTCTGCGCGCATCTTCACCACGACACTAACTCGACTAAGTCTGCTATAGACTGAGTAAGTGAGCTTGAAAAGTGTTGTTTGACCCTAAAAGAAACGCCTTCTTGAAGCCGTTTTTTGGGGGATAGTCAAGCAGCCACAAACCCACTCCTCAGCTCTACAGGCAAGTTAGTGTAAAGTGACTCGGCGCGATCGAAGCGGCGAACAACTTTTGACAGTCTCAGATCATTTCAAGGCTGTATTTCAAAGACTGCTAGCAACAGTCTCCGTCAAGTCTTTTTTGCCAACTTCCACACAAAGCGCACGCTCGCCAATGAAATCACCGTTGAAGGATTAGATTCCAAACAACACAGATCACAATTGCAATCATGGAGAGTGTAATATATGAAGAGACACCACTAGCAAACTACCTACGAGGTATGCGATCACTCTCTTCCAGTTCTCCCTACAGACGCCTTTCCGCACGAGGGTCGCTAAAACGTCTTGATGAGATTGAGGAACACCAACTAACTCGTTCCATAGAGGAAGGGGAGACGGCAAACTTCGAATGGGCTTCTCCCGTGGCAGACAACGACTCTGCTGGGCACTCTGAAGAAGATGGGCACGACAGTGACGACTTGCGTCATCTTCCACGAGAGGCGGCGCCATCATCAACACCATCAAGCCCTAGATTTGCGCCTTCTGGAAGACCACAAGTACGCGCGCAATTTCGCCGCAAAAACGCAGCCCCACTCTCTCTTGATATTCCATACAACAGTAAACGCTCATCATTAAGTCGTCTCAAGGCTTCATGTTCGGTATGTAGACATGATCTTATCTCTAGCCATGCCTTCCTTCTCCTGGATTATTGCTAACCCCAGTTTCAAGAATGCTGTGAGCTCACAACTCGATCGCGTTGATAGCGCAAAGTTCATCGAACAATTCCGCTATACCATTGTTGCCTCACAATTACTCAGTGGCCATTCGATTCTCGGCCAGAGCATGCCATATCTTCCCAAGCCAGCACAAAAAAGCAATGGTGAATCAAACAGCACTTCATTTGACGACCCCTTAATAACAGCATCGATTGGACCTGTCATTAGCGCAATCGCAATAGCGTTCTTTATCTCATGGGTTTTCTCAGGTGGAGCAGGGAATTTGACGAAATGGCGCATATTCTTGTTGGTGCTGGTGTTTATAACCATTGCAGTGGTAGCACCAGTATACTTCAAGAGACAATATCTTCAAATGCGCCGTGACCAAGCTCTTGCTGAGGTTTCAATATTTGTCACGCATGCGCAAAACTTCGATAGTGCTAGTGGCGCGGCAATTGCGCTCATCCAGGAGGTTGAGTTAGTATCAAGAGGCTACCGTCTGTAAGTAACAATGCGCCCAAAAACAAACCACATTTACTGACCTCCAATTTAGAAGCGCTCCGTTGCCTCCGATTAGTCGAATCGAGGATAAGTCCCAATCGCGCAAATGTAACCGTCTGCGCAAAGCCCTCAAAAAGTCGTTCATGACAGTCATGGAGGAATATATCCAAACCTCGGCCATTGTGAAGGGATTCTCAGAACAGCTCGACTTGGAAAAGTACTACGATATCTATGACGTCAGCGATCTCGATATGTCAGATGCCATGCAAGGTTTTTCTAGTCCCGAGCTTGCTGACGCCGAATCCTTAAGAGTCTTGAAGATTCTCGCAGCCCGTTTCCAAACTATCCGCAAAATGTTCATCTGCGCGTTGCTAGCTCTAGAAGCCAACGGAGAGTCTAGTGATCTGTTGCGTTGGACCACTGTTGTTGAGTCTTTAAGAACACTCAACGAGATCACTCGCCTTTCGTTTGACCGTCTCAGCCATATTCTCAGTGATGACGAGGGTAAGTGGACAATCTAGTCAACGTTCACATTTCTTATCACAATTAACTAATTTAATATAGCTTTCCCTATCCCGTCTACACCCAAGATCCCCTTGACACCAGGACGTGAGCGTTGGCGCTCACAACTGCGTAAGCTCAACTCACTATCGACTGGTATCCGTGGTCTTCAGGCTAAGCTTGCTCTACTGCGCGAAGAGTCTGATCATTCCCTAAATGAATCAAGCGATATCTCTGAACTTGGCCCCCATCTGTTAACTCAATACGAATCTATTGGTGTTGATCTAAAGGAACTCTTTTCAACCTGGGAAGAAGGCAAAGCCGCTTTAGCTCAGGGAATAGACCGCAATGAAAAGCGTCTATCGTCTTTAAGTGGCATCTTGATGCTTTCACCTACAAGCTCCGTCAGTGGCCCTACGGCAGTTGATGATTCTTCTTCGGGAGGTGGTCGTCTTGACGCCTTGCGTGCCTTGAACGGAGAGACTTCACCGCCTATGTCGAAGGCTGAACTTGAGCAGGTGTTTGAGGCAGTAGCTCTGCCGCCATCCCGGCCACGCAGTATGCTAACCCGTGATGAGCGCATTGCCAGGATGAGAGAAGATCGGGAACGCCGAGAGTCTTTGCGTGACCGCGCGGATTCAAACAAGGGTATGCTTCGAGAACTTGAGATGGTTATCAATCTACGGCCGCGGAATCGCTTAAGTGCGCCAGCGACGTCAGGGCCGATATCATCCATGTAAAAATTCGGTTGCATATTGTTTGTTTTTGTCTCTTGTGATATTGCTTTTCTCAACCATGCATGCGTTGGCGTTTATCTTTCTTTTTGATACTCTTTTGATGCCCACCTCGAAATCTACGCTCTGTGCGTTTTATTTCCTCTTGGGCCTCTCGTGCTTGTTCTATTCATTTTCCAGTCTCACTCACATGAGGTTGAGATTGATTGGCCTTTTTGCTTAAGCTCCTTCCCCCTTTCTTGAAGCCATGTTCACGGGCTCATTCACTTCATACATCACTTACCCTTTATCTTATCAGAAAATTTCCACGTTGGTCTAGCCGCTCATTTCCATCTTTCCCGATATATTCCCTTTCTTTCTTACGATGACCACGGCGTCCATGAAACAATTGTCCTTTCTTTAACCGGCACTACAACCATAAAAATATTAAATTCAGCTATATCAGCCGGCGAAGTCACAGCCTACCATAATTAGTTCACCTAACCAGTATTCAATTTGGTAGTACAAGTGAAAATCTAGCTCATTTTCTGTTTCTTTCTATGGTTCCAACAACACATCAATTCCCAGTTTTTTGAAGCCCAATCAAGTAACGAGTTTGGTTATCAATCTTTTTTTTATTCATTTCTATCATTCGTTTACAATCTTTTTCTTGCAAAGTTTCATTTCTGCCCGTGATCATCTCCCTTCATTTTACTCAAATCCCAAACCAAGACAACACACGATATCTATATATATTATACATCTTGTTCTCTTGTAAATCTGCTTGTGCTCTCCTGTATCTCCCTTGTGCTGTTTTTCTCTGTTTCTGTCTATAATCTAGTCGTTTTTGTTACTGTGCTTTCTGTCCATCTATCCGTTGGTTTTTCTTTCTTTTGTCGTGAAACATACACAACGCGCTGCTTGCTATCGGGATCTTTCATTTGTTTAACTCTAACATCACTTGATAATTATATTTTCTCTTATCTACTTGTTTGCTTGTTTTTTTTTTTTCTTTTGTCTCTATATCTGTTTTTCCTAGTTATTATTATTATCATTATTTGAGGTGCATTGATCTAGCACAATATCAAAAAGTCGGGAGGTTTTCGTTCGATCTTAAATATCCCACAATATCGGTATTTATAATTCAATTATTTCCAGTTTTTATAACTCGCCGTACATGTTTGTTTAGACCTTACTAAAGCAGGTGACACAGTTTCGGATAACAAAGTGAACAAAGACAGAATGATTGTTATCTCTATTCTCAGATTAGTGTAACCCATAACAGGCGTGCTTCGAGTTTCTCAGAGCTTCACCCCAGATCAGATGGTATTTTATTATTATTGATAACGTGAAATGACATGTCACATGATAGAGAGTAGAGCTTATACTGAGATAAATATTTCCATTCGTAATTGATTGATGAGATTATGAAATGAGACTATGAGATTTATAAACGAGTGTATGGCATTGACGCTGTCTATAAGCCAAGCTTAACAGATTAAGCGTATAACGCCTCAGGATATAATGAGAGGTGTTTCCCTCTCTAGTGTGTATACCTGGACGTGGTGAAACAAGCAGAAGATATAGAAAATATAAGAAGATATCAAAACAGGAAAATGGGTGGTCATCAAGAGGAATCCGCGTAGGTATTCCAGGGAGTTGTGTCTAAAGCAAAGCAAGAAAAAAAAAAGCGGATATTTAGCGGATCATGTTGATGACCGAGCTGACAAGCAAAAAAAGTAAAAGAAAGATGTCGTTAAAAGAGCAATGGGATCGGAGCTGACTGGAAACCAAAAGCCCTTGATATGAAGAGTCCGAGATAAGATATTAGACGACCGCAATGGATGCAGAATGATAAGTAGAACCAGTAACCGGACTTATCAAGATATGCCAGTAATAAAAAAAAAATAGAAATAGAACCGCTTTTCCCAACAGCATGATGGGGAAGGGAATATGACGCCGATATGTGAAAGCTTTGTAGACAAGCTGGTAAAACAAGAAGACCCGAACCCAATAATAGTAATAAAAAGAATGCAAACGATGCAAAGGTCTAACCAGATCAACGGCGGCCAAGAAGCATAGCAGGCTAGGAAAAGCCACAAAATAAACACGCTAGAGCAGAGAAGGATATCATCAAGTAGAAGACGGAACTAAAGAAACAATAAAAACAAGAGCAGCAAAGTGTCTCCGTGACTTTTTTTTTTTTTTTTACATGTCGAGGTCCCAACTGAGACCCGACCAGGTAAAGTCTCCGTCAACATTGACCCATCTCTCCTTTTCAAAGGCGCGCTCCGAGCCCATCATGACGGCCAGGATACGGCAGCCCATGGCACTCACAGTGCACATGACATAGTCGCCAGCCTCGACTAATACGGCGAGGTCCATGACGTAAGCGCGGCCAAGGTAATTGCGCAAACGAAGAGTATCAGCCGAAGGGTTCAGCGTAGTAGGGTCTTTATTCACGATGTTGTTAGCCTTACCAGAGGTGCTCGGCGGCTGGCCAAGACTCCAGAACATGGGGGCGTAGAAGCCACCTTCCCAACCTATGGTTTCGTCGACAAAGCGGTGCAGGGCTAGGCGGTTCTGGTTAACGTGCTGGATAGCGGCCTTGCTGGCTAGGCGGATGTGGTCCTGGGCGCGCGAGGCGTGCTTGAACTCGTCAGTCTCGAAGACGACAGGGTCGTCAGTGGCAACGACTAGGAACGGCGCTGGAGCGGGCGTGTTGCTGGACAAAGGCAAGCCCTTCTGTTGCTGATAAAGTTGTTGTGAGGCTGCGGCGGCCTTGGTAGCGTTGTGGTGCACATCGGCCAGGTCATAGGCACGGTCACTGAAGGTGTTGAGTGGGATGTACGACTGATGGTACTGGAACTCGAGTGGATGACGATCGCCGTGGCGGATGTGCATGGCAACCACGGGAGCAAAAACACCGTTGCGCTCTGTAGCATCGCGGCGCAAAGACTCGGCACGTGAGCGTACATACTCCTTATCCTGCGCTATAGGCTTGAAAAGAGCATCGTGGCCAGCACGAGCCAGCGCGTACAGCACCTTACTACCGTCCAGATTAGTGAATCTCAACGAACTGACAGACAACAAGCCCATCAGGCTGTCGTGGGCAGTGGCGGCAGAGATTATGAGGTGGCGTGACTGTAATGGGCACGGCAGCATCTCGTGGCGCGG
This sequence comes from Endoconidiophora laricicola, assembly GCA_001640655.1. Taxonomy (NCBI): domain Eukaryota; kingdom Fungi; phylum Ascomycota; class Sordariomycetes; order Microascales; family Ceratocystidaceae; genus Endoconidiophora; species Endoconidiophora laricicola. Next base: position 43,868 of record LXGT01000071.1, on the reverse strand, counting down.
CGGTGGACGGCACGGTGGCACGGGTGGTGCATCGAACATTTCCGCGTACTTGCCGTAGGCCCAGCGCGAGTCGTCGATAAATACATGGCGGTTCTGCTTCTGGGCGAGGCCGTAAAAGGTCCACAGCATCATCAATGAGTGGCCTAGGCCAGCGTTGGCTGACTCAAGCACCACAGTCATGGTACGTTCGCACACAGGTAGATCAGCCATCATAGCTTCGTTGATGCCGACCAGGTTGCCGCGCGGTTTGCTGCTAGTCTTCTTATCACGAGTTTCAGCAGTTGGTAGCAGGCCGGTGGTTTCGGCATCCTTGACGTCAATAAAGTATGAGTCTTTCTTGGCAAAGTCTAGCACGCTCTGGTGGTGCACGAGGGCGCTGATGGCCTCGTCGGATGAGTGAAGGTCACGAGCGCGTGTCGCAACCTCGCGGCACGTCTCGGCCATAGCCTTGTACTCGGAAAAGGCCAACGGGAAGTCGGTTGTCGGCGGGATAGAAACGGTCCAGCGGGTTCGGCCGTGATGGTCCGAGACGACGATAGGCGTGGCGAAGTCAGGCACATCGTCGAGCCCGACCATCTCAAAATCCTGGCGCACCCATGCGGGCATCATCAGTACGGGAAATGAGGTTGACCGACCTGCCATCATCAGGATAGTCAGGTAGCACATGGTCATGCCGCAGCAGATCCAGCCGAGCATTCTGACGATTCGGCTAGGCCGTGGAGATCGGGATACTTTGCGTGGGCGTGGCAGAAGGGCAGGAAGGCCGGGTGACGGTGGCGGCGAGAATAAAAGGTGGTTGAAGTTGAATCGGGACGAGGTGGCGGACAGCGGGCCTCGTTCTTTATATGCTACGGCTCTTCGAAGGTTTAGTTTGGGCGGCGATACCATGGTCTTGGGGTGCGGAGCAGTCGGGATTTCCAGATGGGCTGGCATTTTGGAAGAAATGTTGGCAAAAAAAAATTGCTCTTATTCAGACTAGGTGAAGGGGGGAGTGAAGTGAGGGGAAGATGAGAGGCGAGGAGGAATAAGGGGAGAGAAGGCGTCCCAAAGGGAGCAAGATGTGCAGGTTATGTGATGTGATATAACCGTGTAGATGTGTATGCAGGTCGGCAGCAAGTTGGCTAGCTACTAACTAACTTTACTTGGCTTGCGTTGCCTTGCTTTAGTTGCTCAAGTGCTGGAACGACGCCACTTAGACGCAGAAACGCAGACGCAGAGGCGAAGGGGGAAAGAAAGAAAGCAAAGCAGGTCTGACTGGAATGAAAAGAGAAAATGGGAGATTGATAAGAGGAAAGGAAATAAAAAAATAAAAAAAGCAATACCTGTGGTTTCAGAACAGAAAGCGGAATGTCAGGCTTCAGTCTTTGATCTTTTTTAGTAGTCTTCTTAGGTCTTCTTGGATGGCTTCTTCGGAGTTTATGCCTTTAAGCGTCATATGCAGCTAAGGTGGTATCTTGTTTCTGGGATTCTAGTTTGCTTGTGTGTGATGGCCGTTACAGTATGGAGGAAGGAGCTTTTTAGGTGAGGAAAGAGAGGAAAGACAGCAACAGGAAACTACTTTCTTGGCTAGTCTTTTCGGTATGATATCTGAGCGGCAGTTGCAAAAAAAAAAAAAGTTTGTAGTTTATATAAATAAACAAAAATTGGTGGCGACACACGACAACAGTAAAGAAAAGAGAAATATGATAATAATAAATGCTGACTGATACGGCAGATTGCACCAAAAGGAAGGACTGCAGTTGCTGGTTCAGAGACAGAGCAAATATTAAAATGTGAGATAAAGTCCGAGGCTTGAGCTGACTGAAGGGTGTGTGTTTGCCCAATGTTCTGGTTGGGACATCACAAGCTCTTACTCACTCTGTAACAAGCAATATCAAGTCGGCGGTGGTGGAAGATGCCCAGAAAAAAAATTATAAAATAATAAATGATAAAAAGGAAAGAGAGACAGACTGTATAAAAACAAAACAAAAAAAAAAGATTATTCTTGCCAGCCCCGAGATCAGGGAGCGTTTTCGTTTGTTCAAGTTGGGTCTTGATCAAAAAGGAATAGTCCACAGCGCAGTCAAGGCGTGAAGCAGTAAAGTATTCTCTATCTATCCCGTTTCTTGGTGATGGTAGTTCCGCGAAATGAGAAAAGATGAGAAGACGAGACGAAGATAGAAGAGGTACAAGAGAAACAGGAAAGCTAGGTTCTGGTGGAGGCGATGCCGTTTATAATAGGACAGCCACTAAGCAAGCCACGACACAACGGTATACACAGTTCAGAGCTAAAGCCAACCTTGCTTCCTTCCTTTCTGGAGAAACCGGTAGAGAGAGAGAAAGAGGATATGGGACTGGGTGACGGGGTCAGGGTAGATGGGTGTGAGAATGGACAACGTATGGTTGATGGTGTGGATAAGTTGAACAGTGAGACTGTTGGTCGTATTTCGTAGATGATTTGAAGACGATCACTTCTCTCTTCTGACACAGCAGCAACTCTTTGGTCTTCAGAGTCTAGGACAAGGGGGTGTGTAGGCAATATGGCTAGCAATATAGCAACAGCTGGTTTGTTCCGGCGGTCACAAGAACAAACGCGCCCAAAAGAACCCCGTTTGGATAATAGCGGGAACAGGAACAAGGAATACGCCAAGGAGTGTAGGAAGCGGGACGAGTTGACAAGCAACAGCAAAGATAAATGGGGAGAGAGAGAGAGATAGAGAGAGAGAGAAAGCAAGAAAGAGATGCCTGTTTGCTATGGATAAAAAGGCGATCGGCGCAGCTAAGCAGATCGCACAGAAGTTTTTTTTTTGCTCAGGCCTGCTTGCCTCTTTGGATGCCTGGGAAATAAGCAGGCGAAGAGATAATGGCAATATACGGCTAGTGATCTGCTGCTCTCCCTAGTCGAAAGAAAAGGTACTAGCTAAGAAAGAGAAAGAGAGAAGCATAAAGACCCTTAGTGAATGAGTGACCTTGAGACGAAACCAAACAATAAAAAAAAAAAAAAAAACACCCGGTCTATAATGCAGGATTGGGTCGGCGAGAAAGGCAAGGTTCGGCGTTAAGTCAGTTCAACTACAAGTACACAAACAAACCACGATTATGTTAAAGAAACAGAAGCAGCTGCCACACATGGGATGGAAGGCAAGCGGTCGTGCCGTCAGAAAGATAATCAAAAATAAGATAAAATAAAGAACGCTGCACGAAGCCGGTCGGTGGCTTATGTTGGCCAGTTCGCCAAAATCAGGCTGAGAGCACGAATCGACTGCCAGTGGGCACAGAAGAGTAGAGCCGGCCCTATGACGAAATGGACTAGCTTTGTCTGTGCGGCCCTCTGATAAGTAGTAAAATACTCCCAACAGCAAGCAACAGCAACTAAGTAATGCTAGCGGCAAGACAGACAGATAGAACACTTAGATTTCTACGAGCTGGTGATGTCGGGTGGGCAATGAGGGTACAAGACACTGGATAGCTTTTTGGAGGTCTGTTATATGCAGACTAAATCTTGCGGTAGACGATAATGATGTGCTCACAGTGAGAACAGACAGCTAGTTAGACAGATGAAGATCCCGAGTCCCTGAAATAAGAGAAAAAAAAAAAAGAATAAAAATGGCCAGCCGGGGTAAAGAGAGTGGTAGAGAGAATGTATAGTGAGTCTTTCTGGCTGGGATCTCTTGTTGATATTTCTTTAAACTCATTACTCGATTAGAATTGAACTATGACGAATCTCTTGTTGATGATATAATACAAAAGAAGGAAAAGACACAGTCGACGATATCCAAACAAAGCAAAGAAACGGGTCGATCAGCCTTAGGAAGTTAGAGAAAAAGAAGAAAAAGGATGAGAGAGGAGAAGAATGATGGGAACAAGACAGGGCTGATTTTGACTTAATGGTTGGTCGACTTACCTCTACAGAGTTATATAAATAAACACACCAGAAAGAAAGCCTGGAAAAGTTTCACGACGACTAACTTTAGGAAACATGAAGATAAAAGAGGTAATAGCGGCGTCTAGCATAATCATGTAAGGAGGCGGCAAAAGAATAATCAGCAGCTAAAAGGTACTCCGATGAAGAGATTTTTGGGACAGAAACCAGGAACAGAGAACAGAAACAGCCTTTTTTTTTTTTCTCCTGGGCGGTTCACATCCAAAACACTCGTCACCTTCCAGCATTTTTGCCCTCTGTATCGTCAATAGTGCCTTGCCCCGTGCTTTTGTCCCTTCTTTGCTTCAAAGGCTTGTTTCCCGTAGGGCAGCCGATCTCTTAACAAGAGGTCACTCGCTATATGTGAGTTTCCACAGAATAATTAACGCAGTCCAAAACGCTTTTAGGGTTAAGGGCAATATCTTTCGTCGCAGGCCAATATCAAAAAGTACTCACATAGTAGCCGCCCAAGTGGCTAGCCAGTCGTTCTCTTTCTTCTTCCCTAGAAAGCTAAAGAGTATAGTATAAAAAATCAAAGATCCCGCCATTTTCATTGGCTTTCGGCGCTTATACGCAATATGAAACAAACCAACACATTCCCCATACAGAAATAATCCCAACATCCGACTTCATCTTGGTTTGTGCTTTTTTGGTGGACCATCTAACCTCCCCCCCCCCCTCTCCTCCTCCTCTTCCTGCTCTTCCTCTTCTAAACGAAAGCATGGACGTTCCACTTGCATACCAGAAGACTTCGCATGCTAAATATGGCCCACGTTATATCAATCCCCCTCCAAAAAGAAAAAGTCACAACTCTCAGGCTCCAAGCAATCGCCTGCATCTGTCAGAGTGAGGTTAGCAAGGACACCGCAAAGCAGAGTAGCGCAAAGAAGGGGCTGCCCTGGTAGGTAGACTCAGTCTAGGACAGAATGAAGGGACGACCATCTTCTGATGTTCTATCCCACAACTGCAACCTGTAACTGCGACGTTCAGAGTGTCCATGAGGAAACTTATACCCAGAGTATCCCCCCTTTCACACTATAGAAGTGCTCAAGCGTCCTCCTCTATCCATCAATACCGGCGCTAGAAATACATATCACCAGAACCTAATGTGAACAAATGTCCCGTAAATTTCCAGGCTCAAACTATCCAAAACATCCCATCGTTTTGTTGTCTCCTTTAGGAAAATGACATAGCCTGCCGTCACTTACATCCCAAACCCTAATCATTTTCATAGTAGTATTTGGGTCACATTTTGTAGCGTCATCGTCAATTTCGCAACCTTTTAGTTTAGTCTTAGTCTGATGGCCTTAAACTTTTGAGTTATATTTAAGTGGAAATACGTACCCGACATTGCGTCTCTACAATATCCCGGCCAACATTACTTGTTTCGAGACTTATATGTACTGCATTCTGCCCTGTCCATACAAAACATGCTATTGTAGAAGAAAGATTGTTTAACCAAGAGTCCATGATATTCAGCTAGATTAGATTAGATTACAGGCCTCAGTAAAGCATCCAAAGCTAAAAAACAATGTTAAGTTGTAATGGTAACAGTAGCATTGAGGCTTGCTAATTAAGATCGACGCCATTCTTATACTGCTTTTTCCTTAGATTTCTGCTGGTACATAACGACAGAACAAGTAGTAGGACCAAATGAGGTCATAGACCTCATGTGAGTCGTTGACCTAGAGTTTCTGATCTGGCTTGCTCGGGTATTCAGGGATCCAATCCAGCCTATTCAAACACATTATTGATCAATTTGTATCTCCAAATTCATGAAAATTTCAAAGGGACCCAAGAGCAGAAAAAAAAGAAAGAAAAAATATTTTATTTTCTTTAGCCGGCCGGCCAAGTTACTCGCGGAGCTAGTAATACTATTAGTAGTGCTAGTAAGATTGGTGCCCTTGGTTAGTTCGTGACTCGTGAGATCTGTCACGTTCAGCGCAGTTTTGGGGTGGGCGATACCTTCATCTCAAGTATCCTGTAGCTCGCCCCTTCGGTCACTAGCGTGTTTCATGTCGAGCAGCGACGAGGATCCCTAGTGAGAAATAAATAAATAAGTGTGCTAGCATAATTTTTGCTGGTCTTACAGAAAAAGAGATAGAAAGCATCGTGAACACGCAATCCAACTCCTTGGGAGCGCTTTGTCGGCATATCAGCAACTTTTAAAAATATGCGCTACGAAGGTCTTTTAGCCTCACTAGTGGTAGTTGGTTATGTCTTTTTTTTTTCTTCTTTATTATTAGTCAAGCCATGAAAATATAAACAGAAACTAATCCAGTTCTGCTTTTCGTCTTTCCGGGTCTACCAGCTAGAGTCTTACATAGTAGCTCCTGTTCTGTATGGTAGCCACTTGGCCCTTCTGCTTTGTGTAAAGCAGAAAATTAACATGACTAAGCTAACCTGTCTAACAAATAACAACAACATGAAAGCAGCAAACCATCATGAGATCTGACGGATATAAAGTGCCACATGTTGGCCCTGATGCTTGGTTGGAGGAAACTATCAATGACCTTTGATGTTGCTTAGTGTACGGCGATTATACTAGTAGTATTACGTGCACTATATGTACTATTACTATTAGAATCCAGAGGGTAGAAAGAGAGGATCAGGAGAACCCGGGCTTAGTTAGGTACATCGAGCTTGGTTAACCAATATATGTATCGTGTTTAAGGGGGGATCGATTGCTTTTAGCATCAAGCAATGTCGGCACTAAACATAAAGAAACAGCAGATATCACTTGTTGTCTTCTATATCTACAGCACTCCATATTGTAAATAACTACCGGGATGTATATATTCTAACCTGCTAGTTCCTCTGCTGAAAAAAAAAAAAAAAAAAAAAAAAAAAAGGGTTTAAAAAAGAAAAAAAAAAAGAGACACCCACAAACCCTTCAAAATTTAGTGTTAAGGTGTCCCTATTAGAACCCTGCGAAACCTGTCAACTAGCATCTAACAAGTACTTACCAAGTATACTACTTACTACTACGCCCTACTTTACTCTCATTTTGGTATCTTGGCTTCTTGACTGGCAGCTGTTATAGACGGATACCCTGAGAAAACTTGAGAAGACATATACATAAATTATTCTCAAGGTAATAGTTATCCCTGATGAGAAGAGAAGCTGCAGCTACCGAAAAAGATATGTAATAATATGCAGCTAACCCTACCCTAGCCTTGCTATGAATCAGCTTTACTGGGCTTGACTGGGCTGCTGTAAAATGTATATCTTTGTTAAGAAGATCTCTCTTCAATGATATCGGGACCTGGAGGGGCAAGTACAACACACATAAAGAAAAGAAGGAAGAGAAAGAGGCTGGAAGGAAACACCGTCCTTGAACTGGCTCTTGCGCTGTGCCTTAAGGGGACTGAAGACGCCCCCCCCCACGAGAAGATGAGATACAAGGCCAGAAACACCACACTTTGTAGCCACAGCAGCAGGTCTTGACCCCAATATGTAAGCCTACAGAAATAATATACAGAGAGAACAGAATTTCACAGGACAAGCTGCCTATAAACCTCTGTTTGACTATTTGTTTGTTAATGAATAGGCCAAGTATCACCAAACGGAGCTTTCAATCCCTCTACGATGAGTATTTCTAGAGGGCAAAGAGCATCCTCCTTCTTTTCATCCCTTCTCAAATTATCCTTGCTACTAGCTCTGTTACGGATTCCAAGCTAGCATTCATGTATTCCTCGGCTTACGACAATCAGCACGTGAGGCATTGAAGCTAATATAAACATATCTCAATATAAAAGGCATTATTACAAAGTAACATGACAAGCAGATCCGCATTATAGTAAAGATACTGAAGATGTGCGATTTGGCATATAGTGTGTAATATTAAGGCTTAGTATTGGCATTATGATGTCGTCACAGCTTTCTTCTTGATCTTCTTTTTTCTGGCTGTGATGCCCCTGTTTCAAGATGCTATAGCGGTTGATTCTCAATCTCTGGATACCTGCCTAGTAAATCGATCTGTTAAGAGGCTCTATCTTTCCATCTCTTTCGGGCAAGGCAGTTCCTTTCTCCTTTCCCTAACAAACCATGCAAACTGATTTACCAACCACCACTTCTAGTCATCTCACTCTATATAAGTCGGACAAAACGGTACGGTAGACTGGATGGATGAGCTGACCGATGGCTAGTCACAGAGAAGGACGCCGCTCTGTCTTTTTCCGAAACAAACACTAAGACCAAGCAATAACAATGCCTTGGCCAGCCATGTGTCCTGTATAGATCTAATGGGATTTTGTATATAGCATTAACCTCTGCCTACTATGCCTGTCATTATCTCCCATAGGGCAAGCAACAAGTGGAGCAAGCTGTGAAGCAGTGGACAGTTTGTGGCCCCTGGAAAAAAAAGACGAGCGTGGTGATATTTGCGGATGGAATGAATATAGCGAGTGGTAGGGCTCTTTTGGAGTTACGCCTCTTTTAATTTCATTTCATATTGATATATTTTACAGCTCTGAAAAGTCATGTTTCAGAGCCGCCTGCTTTAGTTTCTCCTTCTTACATATCCGCAGTTGTCTTGGAAGCCTGTGATCTCTTTCAAAGTAGTAATAGTAGTAGTATCGTCGTTTGCTGCTTCACTTCCTTTATATATGATATCAAATAGATAGAGACTGTCTAGTGTTGGCGTTATACAGTTAACATATTCGATTATCAATACCGTCGGCAAATGGAACTCGAGCTTAAATCCCAGTTGGTAGCACACCAACACCATAAGAAAGAATATAGTAGTAGACTATCTGAGCGCAAAGGGCAAACATGATAACGTCTATATTAAGCTCACTAAGCCTGATATATATATATATATATATATATATATATATATAGGCTTTTGACTTTGTCTTGTATAGGTTTGCTAGTTCGTCTCTGTTTAAACTAACGATGTACTGGAAGAAAGACAAAAAAGAGCCCTTAGAAGAACCCAAACATGGAATCGTACTGAAAGATCTCTGTATCTTCTCATTTGCAGCTATATACCCAAAATAGGAAGAAAAAGAAAACATTATGACAATTTTCAGATATGACGCTCAAGCCAGCTCAACTTGCCATATACGTCGAAGAATACAATAATAAAAATATCATCTTTTTAATGAAAATTGGCACAGCTGTCCAAGAGTGGAAGCTGGAAGTTACAGAGATACCAGGAATAATACGATTTTATGGGCTATTTTTGCCCACGTTGTTGTCTCCCTTTTCTATTCTGTATTCTGTGATCTCTAGTTAATGAGTCCTTCTCGAACTAGTTACTAATCTTGTATATACAGGCAAGATTATCAGACCAGAATAGACCAGAATAACACAAGGTTACAAGTACCATGACGGAGCTTGCTAGATATAATTTTTTTGGAATAAAAAACGGCATATAACTGTTATTTTTTTCAGCTTATAAAAGTATCACTTTGGCACATAAATTTCAAACGCTGCTAATTGTTACCACTAGTAAACAGACACACCGAAGAAAAGAGGCCGCTCTGGATATTATGGACTATCTAGATGCGCTGAACGCCTCTCATATACGGCAGAGACATACATGACGCTACAATGCTTGGATTAGCAGACACTGTGTAACTCGTTTGGGGGCGATTCCCCCTCTCCTCCTTCATCCCCCTTCCTGCTATGTCGTCCATCCATGTCTTTGCCTATATCTATTGGGGTTGAAACTAGCACACAGGTAAGTGGCTGCTTTCTGGCTTTAGGCGGTGTGAAAGGGAAAGGCAGCCAGCACTATGTGGAATCTGTTTGTCTTCCCGTCTTACTCCATCCTGGTATAACGCCAAGTACCACTAGGCACCGATACAAACAATAGTATTGGCATTCTTTATCATCATATGTATGTAATACTTTCGCATATAAGAAACACTGTGGCTTGCGAAAGGGAATGGAGAAATAGCTGATCTCTCCGCCATTAAACAGAAGCTACTATGCAGTACTGATCACTACAGACGGGATGGGAAGTACAGTAAATGGAGGGCGTACCCGGAAAGTTAAGGAAACAAGTACTATAGACAATCACTTATCTGAAACAACTCCAGCTGTAAGAATTCCTTTCCCCGTCCGGGACTACTCATCCGATCCAATCCAAGAGCAAACCGAGCCGACCATACTGCAGCTACGAGACGGGAACTTTTTTTTCTTTGCATAGAGAGAGTCGGTACGGATTTACACACTGTTACATCCATCCATATATGGATACATATGAATAGTAGTGATACGCAATTATATCTTGGAGCCTTAAGCTCTAGTTAATGCATATCTACTAACGACGTAGGTAAGAGTCGCCAAGCTCAAACATACTTGCTTGCTTCACAGTGATATGCCGTTGTGACAGTTTGATCACACATAGTAGAGCATATGCTCACTATGATATGTGTACTAAATCCAACTAGTGATAGACTAAGACAATTAATTCGTTTGCCCTTCTAAACAGGGCGGTTATGACATCCATCCCAGAGGCCTCGCGAATCTAATATCGTATGCCTAAGCATTCCGACCAAGGTTCAAACACAAGCGGATTAAAGTCTGTCTAACCATGGTGCTTCATTATATACAAGTATGTAGCCCCTGTGCTTCTTGATAGAGTTTTTTTTTTCAGTTTGTTTTTTACCTATCTAGTAGTTCCCGAGGCTCGGCTCTCGTTTAAATAAAACAAAACAAAAGATTTTATTTTCTATAAGGGAGGGCGTGAGCAAAGAAAAGAAGTCAAGTGATGAAGAGAAGGAATTAAACCCCCCCCCCCAAAATATGTGGTATGAGAATGTGTCGATCAGTACAAAAGCCCATGCAAATACCCAGCATTACAGTCATGATGTGAGGTTTTTTTTTCCATCATGCCTACGCACAGCCTTTTGAAGTAACTCTTAACTAGTATGTACTTTTTGTGCATTACTTTTAGTCGATAATGTAGAAAGGCCACAGATGGTTAGTAGTACTACTACTAAGTTGAATAACGAGGAAGTAACATCATAGCGTAGTGTTTTCCGATGTGGATCGAACTCCTGTTGGATGTCTCTTTGGTTTTTGGGCATAATTCTCTTCCCTTTCATTGTGGTATAGCATGTCTCTACAGCAAAGAGTATTGTTAAAGATCGATATAACATATGAGTATATTGATAGGACCCTCTAGCTTTGACATGATACATGACGACTGCCCATATACTTCAACAATAGAGTCGACGAAGACTTACGGAGACTGACATTTGCCTGAGTACGTATTCTGAGCTTCTATGTAGTCTATAGTAAGCATTGCTGCATTTTGGAAGCCCCCCTGCGGGAATGATGAAAAAAGGCATGACGAAACTACTCTTCGTGACAATGCGGTAAACACCGAATATCGACGCAGGCCTCAGTAGTGCGCACTAGGGAGGGCCATAACTGACAATAAGCATCCACGAAGGTCCCATGGCGCAAGAAACCGTGATGGAACACCCCAGAGAGCGTGTGAAATGGTTTCTGTAGCGGAGATGACGGAGGCCATGGGAAACAGAACATGGATGATTCGAGTTTGTATTCGGTTTCTTTCCTACCGAGCCGGGATATATCTCGAGTTCGTCTTAGGGAGAACGAAATACGCAGGAGTCGACCCAGCGCATGTCCATCTCTCCTGCGAAGAGACCCTGGGAAGATATAACTCCAAAATGGTACCAAACGCAGGTCCAGGCCCGAAACCTTTTCGTGGAGAAGGCCGGAATACGCCCGCTGCAGGCTAAACTCTCCACTGGAAACAAAGAGCTGTAGCCAAGGTCGATGTCCCAAGTCTACTTATCGACCGCAGAAGATGGAAAGGTCCCGACTATTTGGACTCGGGTCCGGGACTGCGGCCGGAGATGAGGAGATGCTGCAAGGTGGACCTAGAACGGACTGAGATGTTCCTCGCTGCAGCTCAAGCCAAGCGAGCTAGCAGCCGAAGGGCCGGGGTGAGTGAATCTAGCGTTATAAGACAGCTACTGGATGCAGCAGAAATAGTCGCCCCGACAACAGCTCCCAACCGGAGAAAAATAGTACAGCGGTGTAACACGGCTATGGTGTAGGAGACGAAGGCCCTGGCAACCGCGAGGCGGAGATAGGAGCGCATTGGCATGGATGAAGACGGCGAGGAACTACAGAGGCGCAAGGCGGCGCATCGATATGCCATACGGAATGTGAAAACGGCAGCCTGGGACGCGCTCATGCTAAGATCGGCTGGCTAGTATCCCCTCAACTGATGTGGTGGGGATGGCCAAGTGTGGTTAGAAATGAGAGTGGATGCACTCCGGAGCCGAAATATAGGAACGCTATCAGGACGGACAGCGGGCTAGTCATCGACCTAGAAGTGATTGCGAGAGCCCTATCAGAAAGGTATTTTTCCCAGGCTGTCTTAGAGGCTAAGTCGGTTGTGGAGGAAATGGCAGAGATGTCATGGGAGGCTACAGATAAGATCACCGAGAAAGATGATGCCCATGTATTGCGCCAAATGAAGCTGTGGAAGGCTGTGGACTAGATAGATTCCTAGTGGGTTTTCCTTGGGATGGATGAGTGGACCGCCCTTCGCGTAAACCATGGCGCTACTAACTACGGCGTCACTAGAGTTTGAACACTAGCTACGAGCCTTCAAGAACCCCATAGGCAAGCTGTATCAAACCAGGGTAGCCAGAGTAGCCAGGGAGGACCCGAGAGTGCGGCGTCTAACCTCGCTACTTAGCTGCGTGGGCAAGGTGATAGAGTAGGTGATGACCACTCGTTTTGCGACGGCGGCGGAGAGAATTCTCCCTATAAAGCAGATGAAACTACAAGTGAAAGAAGTACGGAAATGCATTCAGGACAGTATAGGAATTAGTCGAGCGCGAGAAGAAAAGAAGAAGAAGGCAGCTATGTTTCGGTTAGACATTGAAAATGCATTCGGTTGAGTAGCTCCTGGAAAAGCTCCGGAAATATAGCTGTTTACAATTGTAGAGCAGATAGGTTAAGTCGTTCCTCTTCGGACAGGTAGTTAGACTGCTCATAAACAGAGAACTGGTAGATTTAGTGGAGGTCCCCTCGAGGTTCACTTCTGTCTCCTCATTTTTACCACCTCACTATATAACCCAACTATGTACTTACCAGAGTGTTATAAGTACTGACCTGAGTTGGGTGTACACGAAATATCTCTGATCAAACCATAAGATAGTGGAGTTATTACCTAGCCGAGTTGCTATGAAGGCTGCCACCCACAAGTTAGCTAGCTAACTACTATACAGAACCCCGCAGAGCAGTAGTCCCGTGCATCGACATATCCCCATGAGCCGACAGCAAGCTCATGGTCTTCCCTACTATCTTTATACCTATCCACTGATTACGGGGGTTTCCGTCCTAGCATTGGGAAGATGGGGTTTCCTTCAGATATGGCTTGGTCTCTTGCTCCCGCAGACCATGGGGCAAGCAGAGTGTCCGTCCTTGGCTATCTCATTCACTTTCCATTCCTAGGGATCTTTGTTGTTATCCTAAGACCAAGGAGACTTTCGCCTTCAAGTCAGTACCTCCTGAAGTTCAATGTACAAGAGTGTCTTGGATCAAGTCGACAATGCTCTGTGAAGGTATTGACCTGGCCTGATGGGACTGGTGATCGTCACACTCCTGTTCTCTTGGAAAGTCCGTAGGGCTTTGGCATTTTCTGAAGTGTAGCTAATGGCCGCCTATAAAGCTTCATAAGCACTGACTGCTTCGGTGTCTGCGACCTTCATCCAACTTATCATGTGTTTGGCTTGTCTTGCGCTAGTAGAACTTACTCCTCTGTGCACTGGTACATCCAGCTCCGTAATTGCCAGCCTGTCTCTATGGGACCGTCTAAGTAAGCCCAGATCTCCAAAGGGAGCTAAGTTCCCTTTCCTGAAGCGTTCTTCTTGATTTCGTATTGTATATATTTAACATTTACTGGAACCACGCAAATTGTACAATGCTTCCTTTAATTCATGATCTGGTCTGATAACTAGTTGTCGGATATAATGTCTATCGAGTGCGTAGTCTATCACATATGACCATAGAATACACAATGGGCTGGTGCGCGGATAACGAAATACAATTCGACCACAAGAAGACGCAACTGCTGCACTTGATAAGGAAATATACTTTGAAGGACAACCCGGACTTAGAACTGACGGGAACTCCTACAGTGAAGGCCACACCGAAGAATGGCCCACAAAAGGCTCGGAGTTCGCGTAAACAGGTAAAGCACATTCTCGGTACACGTTGACGAGATTGCAGGAAAGCTCGCGAGATCAGTGAACAACCTCGCGGCCCTCAGAGGCTGCAAACACGGTTCTCTTGCGAAGGGCTGGCACAGGTTATAAAAGCAAGAATAATGCTAACAGCAACCTATGCAGCGGCGACATGATAGAGGCCCGGGACGCGAAGAGACAAGTGCAAAGCCGAGAAGCCGGGGAAAAAAGCGCTCTTTGCCGCCCTCACTGCCTATCGCACCACCCCCATGGCACTTATCTACATGGTAGTGAATTGCCCACCGATTGGGATCGCACTGGACGCGGCAGTAAAAAGGGAAGCAATCAGGTGGTACACGCTAGACAATAACCATCTGCTATACGGACAGCGGCCATTAGAGGTACTGCAGCCTCTCTTCCGACTGTACGGGCTTCCTTTTTGTATGTAAGTAGAGTAAGTAGAATACACGTTGAACCCCAACTACCCCGTGCCTAGGCTTTGTTTTGAGTGAGCTCAAGTGTTGGCAAGATGATAGTGCGTAGGACTAGTATATACCTACTTCTGACTATCGGTGAAATGTGACCTTTTTTCCCCCCCGGGGGGGAAAAAGATAGTCGTTCATCGTTGAAAGTAAACAAGATCGTGGTAACACAAACACACACATACAACTATCGGGTTAGCCATCAAGCAGAAAATCACTAGGGTTTAAGATACGCTTAAAGCCGAGTTCGAACGCTATAGCTGTCGAACTGTTTTAGTAATCGTACTCATAGGATGATTTTGCAGCCAACATCTTGTCACTATCGCCAGTGGGCACAACCTCATCTATGATAGCGAAGAACCTATATTAATACGAACAGTGAGTCGCCAACTGTTAGTGGTTTGGTTCAATTAGTGTGTAGCTTGAGCGAACACAGGAGTCCGTATATACTACCTTGATAGCAGGGCCTAGGGTAAGCACTGGGAAGCGACTAGAACTATCTATAGAGCAGCCATACAGCCTGAATTGGCGTATACAGAATTTGCCTAGCTAGAGTGGGCGCCCAACAAGGAGCTCAGTAGACAGGCTAGAGAGAGTACAGAGTAGGTGCCCAAGGATGGTAACCGGCGCTTACAAGTCTACTCCCGTGTGGAAGATTCAGATCGAAGCGCTATGTGAGCCCCTGGCATGTACTTGACCTACTGAGCTTTAGTAGTTAGTAGCGGAGGCAAGAATGAGGTAGCCAGACGCCCGGAAGTAGATGATGAAGAGGGTGGAGGTGCTAGCAGGGCGGAAGAGAAGACTGGCAATAGGAGGCTGAACAGGAGACTGGGAAGGCAGTCTTGGTTGGTGAGGACCGGACACATCGGGCTGAAGCTTACCTGAGTTAGATCAGAGCTGTGAGCACGCCTGGGTGCCTCCGCGGAGTGAAGCAGACGGTCTCCTATATGTAGTTTATGCAGCGCACAGCCGTGCCCAGTAGCGGAGTGCCGACAGAAGACATACGGAGAGCATTACTTATCGACACGGACGTTTGTAACGAGGAGGATGGACAAAACGGGTGGGGGGTTCTTGAGTCTCTAATGCTGTCTGGCAAGACTTTTTCTTCAAGCCAAGAAATGCATGAAAAACACAAACAGATAGTCTGGATTAACCCTTCAGTGGCGGAGATAGACTCACATAAAGAATTACGGTACTGCCTTCCAATTATTTGGAAGATTTCTATTCCCTTTTAAATGATTTTTCTTAGCTATAAGTGGTAAGTGTACAAATTCCGCATAGTATAATGACTGGCTATATCCATCGATATGTAGTGGCTACAATTCGTGGTCAAAACTATTGGCTTATCAAGTACCCTATTATTGCCTTCTTTTCAGATGCAACGGTATTGATGTGATCTACTGGATTTAGGATTACCAATTTTTTTTTTAGAATGCCATAGCAGATGAAGAGGCATTACAAGAATGCCAATGGAGGTACAAACCCATGGTATAAACTAGTGAACCCCTGAGCAAGTCAAGGAGCAGCTCCCTTGACAATAGGTGCAAGATGGAGATGCAGTACTTAACTCCACTATTAGCAACATAGCCTGAGGTGAATATAGAAACAGAAGGATAGTAGTACTGTGTTAAAATGGAATTGGACAAGGCAAGAGATAAAGAAAAGGTAGACACAAAGTACTAGTAATGGAACATTTTGATAGATAATTTGATTGAAAAATCTAAAAAAAAACCTAGTATCTCCAAACATGACTTGAACAGCAAGAATGGTTACTAACGTTAGAATTCAGATGGTGTAACTTAGCATATTTGCATAATCACATATGTTCACCAAGATATTGGCTAGTGGCACTGTTACCATACCCTCTCTCCAGAACAACAACATCTCCTGGACACTACATTCCACAAGTTGCTTAAAGCTATGTAACCATTGTAAGTCCATCCTAGGCTCGTCACCCATTCTCATCCTCTGTCCCAGTTAGCAAACCGGACTTCCAGAGTCAAAGACGTACCATCCGTGAATACTCTGACGCACTATCTGTACATATTCGCCAAGATGGCCTCCGGCACGTTTAACCATCTAAAGCGCCGCTGGGCCGAGTACAAAATGGCAGCTTCCCATATAAACTCGCCCGAAAATCCGCTGTAAAGTTCCTCAGTTCTATTCTCTTTTTTCTGTTATCCGTACTGAACAATAACAATACCAACAAAAACTACTACTACTACTACTACTACTACTACTACTGTTACCTATACAATCATCAAATTCTTATACAATTCAGCCAAATCACTTCCTTGTTTACAGTATATGTTATCTAAGGATGTCAAGGATGTCTGACTTCAACGTCAACTCTCCCGATAACGGAGCCTCTCAACTTTTTCCCTTTCCTCCATCCGGGTCTGTACCGTCTCTTCGGCACCAACCTCCTGCAACTAGCCGATTAATGCAAGGTGCCGTATATCGTTCTTTCAAGGAGATAGAAGAGGACTTAGTCCAATGGGCCTTTGATAGTGGCTTTGCAGTGTTTATAGCTAGTTCTTCAAACCGCGACAGCAACGGCAACTTCACTCGATACACAATGGTATGCACGGGAGGGGGCATGTCACCGTCAACATCAACGGCAGAGGCCGGACAAACAGCTACCCAAAAGGTCGATTGTCAATGGTCGGCAGTCTTATCTTCCCTTCATGGGGATGGTAGGAAGTGGTCGTTTTCTATCGACCCTAACTGTGTGCATGTCGGCCATGGGCCTTTTCGAGATCCAAGGACTCTTGCAACGACGCTGTGCCGTCTCTCTCCTAGTATGAAGGAGACGATAAAGTCTTTGTCTAGAGGCCACTCGGTCAAGACGCGATCTATCTACAATGCGCTTCGTAGACAATTTCCGGATTCTATCTTCACTGCGACAGATGTGGTCAATTATCAACAGAGGATCTATCAAGAAACTCTGGTTGGCTACTCTCCCACACAGGACCTCATAAAACACCTCCGAGATGATAACGTATTCCATTTTATAGAATACCAAGCAGATAATGTTACGCCCAAGTCGCTTTTTTTCCTCTTTGAATGGCAAGTTGCTGTGTGGCGGCAGTTTCCTTCTGTCCTTACTATTGACTGCACATACAAGACTACTCGCTATAATCTATCCTTATTTGAAGGCACAGTGCTCAGCAATACAAACCAGCCGGCAATCACATTTTTTGGGTTTATTGAGGGCGAAAAAATAGAGCAATACGAGTGGTTGATGAAGTGTGTGCAAGAAGCACGCAAACAGTATAGTATCGCCCTCCCCAACGTCGTGATTACTGACTTGAATGCTGCTCTAAAACACTCCATCATTCGTTATATGCCTGGTATTCCACAACAGTTATGCGTATCCCACATGAATAGTGACATCAGGTTTCAGATCAGGTGCAAGTGGAAGAATAATCCAACACATCATACTGATGATAACCTTGATGCCGAAGCCATCATATCCTCTGTCAACATCCCTGCCCTGCTCCCTCCCTCTACCGACTACTCTAAACAAGGACTATTCAACTTATGGAGGTTCATGGTGTTTTCTCCTAGTCAAGAAATGTTTGATAAAGCATGGAATCGCATGCAAACACAGTTTATCGAACAACAGGCCTTTATCACATACGTCCAAAAAACCTACATATCTATCAGTGATCAATGGGCTGGCTATAAGATTTCTTTGCTCAGGAACTTTGGGCAACGGACGACCTCACCAACAGAATCTTTACATAAGACGCTGAAAACCTATTTAGTGAATGGGAGTGGCGATCTTAAGTACATCTACACCGCTATGCTCAATATGGTAGCTGATAATAAGGAACAGTTGAAAGCCACCATGATAGCGCAAGAGGCCCGCCTGCGAAGAGACTATGGCGATCAATGTTGGGTAAGAGACATCGCCATGGAGGTTACGGATACATGTATGAAGAAGCTTAAGCAACAAGAACGCCATGCCACGGCTTTACTCCGAAAAGAAAGACAACCCTATCCTCCACCAGCCGAAGCATGCAGTCATCGCTTTGAACGACAATTTGGCATTCCTTGCTCCCATACAATCATGCTTCATTTCCGGGAAAACAAGCCTTTGACAAAGGATAATATCGACGTACATTGGTGGCTGGATACTAGTTTAGTAAGTATAACGATATCACCTTTTTTTTTTATTTTACTAACATGCATAATAGATCGCAAAAGATCCTCTACTGAGAATTAGGGAACCCCGTGTCGTTACCGATATACGTGATGGGTCTAGCGCAACTCAAACAACGTCAACTTCTTCTGCCGCCATTCTCCCTCAACAACACTCGGCTCCCCGACGAATGCAGCCGGCTGGCTTGCATACAACTGCCTCAATCAGGCGCTGCCCTTCTAGATGGGAGAATAGAAGAAAGGGTGGCACCAGAATCAAACGCCAACTCCTCAAGCAACTCAAGCAACTCAAGCAACTCAAGCAACAACAAGGCAGTGTTTATACAGATCCCGCTGCCGGAGATTCTGGGGATAACACTGCAGCAGAGCTGGTACCATGTAGAAACTTGGTTGACGAGCCAGGCTTTCCCGAGGTTTTGCTTAGTTCAGATGATGAAATGGTTGTCGAAGAAGATGATGATGTGATATTTGTATCATCCCGTCCCATTACATAGAAGTGAAAGAAGAAGTCCCGCAAAAGGATAGATAAAAAAGAGATTGAATTGGTGGAGGTTTTATTGGGTTTGTTATGAATCATGACTCCCTTGGTGAATTTATCAGTGTTTTGACTCTTTTGTAGGAGTTTGGTTCCCTTTACTACCTACTCTTCGGGACTAGACCCTGACCTTATTTATGTCAAATGCATACCATTTACTGTACAAGTAGAACAAAGCCTTGACTCCACTCCTCACGTTACACTTCTTTATCTGCTACTATGAAACTAAGCAATAGATACCGTTGCACAGAAGCGCCCAACAAGAATTGCAGTATGGGCTACTACCAGTGAAAATGGCCTCGCCACATCAGGTAATAGTCAGTTCTGAATTTTGTATTCAAGAGGTAGAGTAAATCCCCCAAAACAAGTGGCCAAGTTTGTATTCTTTCTACTTAATAACATCACAAAATCTCAACATCATAGTTTGCTACAATATCAAAATGTCATTTTCAACAGGCCAGCGAAAGGCCTAGCATCGTGATGTCAAGATGAGGAAGTGGAAGCAGGCCATTGCTCATTCCATAAAGTTGAATACTTCGAGATGGTCCGGACCATTGTAAAATTATTGACTGTAGAAAGGATTCAAAAGAAGGATTGTATTCTCTTATCATTCTCACATAACTTCAATAACCTTTGTTTTCAAGAAACCTACAGAACTATTACGATTAGACAGTCGGTCTCGCTATCATCAGTCTTCAAAGATGAATATAGAGGCTGGGCAATCACAATTATCAGACCGCCGCGGTCGAAGCTTATCTTGATAGTACCACAATCTGTATCTGCACTAGCTCAATGTCATCGGTCACGGAGGATGCGATGGCAGCGACCTTGGTAGACTAGGACTTCACTGAGGTCATATTAAGAAGCGGTGGCAGAGTATACGGCGCCTGCGCCAAGGAAAACTCGGCGCGAGAGGCGTTCACGATGCCAGTAATATAGTCGCTGAATTGCATCGATGATTTGTCAACTACAATTAGAGAAGTTGAGGTGTGCATATGATGTTGAATATCAAGACCTAGGGTGTCCTCTGTTGCCTGGACAGAACGTGGGTTGGGAAGTGGATTTACAGCGGGCAGAGTCGCGGTAGCACGGCGCTGCAATACGCAGTTTATACAACGGGATTCACTTAGCACGTGTCTGAGTAGATGGACGTAGCCGCGTCTTACCACTCGTGAGGTGCCTGCGACATGATTAGATACTCTTCATCGCCTTCTTAACTATTTTTATGTGGCTATTGGATTTCCTGCCAGCTAGCATCCAACTTCTCCCCCACCTTCTAGCCGTTTATCTTAGCATCACCCTTATATTCGGCACGAACGACCTTAGGAAACGGGCCAAAGAGATATGCGCTCAGGTGATTTTCCATGTTGTCTAAATCACCGGCATTATCGGCCTCAGGGCCAAAGTACAGCTCGGTGCTGGCGACACTGGCGCTCTCATCGGCGCGCTTAAAAAGTTATGTATGCTGCATCGACAGGACGACATAGCGCAATTGTGTGATAGTAATAATAGTAATCCATCGCATACTATTCCGGTGGCCGACGCGCCATCTGGCTGTGCGTCCTGGTTGTACCATAGCACCACGGGGCACCGGTATCATGACTGTAGTTGTCGAAGCGAATATCAGCAAAGATTAAAAAAAAAAGGGAGTATGAGGTTAGTGAGATACACAAAAAAGAAGACAAGAAAGGATTAAAACAATAGAGAAACTACAAGCAATAAGAAAGGAAGGCAATAAAGGGACGGGTTAACAAACTTACCGTGCGAATGGATGGTAGCAGCGTCAATCATAGGCTTCGGCGACATTTTTGGCGAAGCGACAACTCGAAGTAGTGCGGCGCCACAGACCAGGCTCGAGGCGGCTGTGGCGCCGGTACTATGGGCAGTAACCCAATCTGGCTATCAAGTCCAATTGTCATGATATCCTTAAGAGCCTGTGCGGCTCCAGTGACGCATCACTAACCTTATAAAACGGCACGTTTTGCATGATAGCCACAGCCTCAGGACCGTCCAATGACAGCTGCATGCGGCCATGAGGACGGTTTCCCAAGACACTTGAAGTTTGTGTAGGACATCTACCAGCAGTATGTAGTAGCGGGTGGCGTGGCTGTTGTCAGTCACGGCGTCTAGCGGCGCATAGCTGTCGATGTCCCGCAGGGCTTCTAGGCTGCTTTGCATCTAATACGAGAATGATAACATAATCAGTAGCGTCTAGGAGCTCTGACGGAATAAGTTTACTAGCTACGCTAGAGGTATTGCTTTGTTAGTTGTCTTCATCATTATAATCATAGGGCTGAAAGAACTTCTACCAGACATGATGGATGATTACAGACAAAAAGACATGTCTGAGCACACACATATACATAAAGGTACACGACAATACATCTTGATTTCTACTACGTTCAATAACATATCTATCTGAATCTACTACAGGATCATTGAACCTTTTGTTTACCTCTCATCCACCGAACAAGTGTTGCTACTATCCCATACTTCAAAGTTGCACCAGAAGTATATCCAGCAGCAGTGTGAACTACTACAATGACGACACTGGTACAATCTCAGACCGGAATCTACTGAAGCGTATGATACGCCATCACGATCCTGTGAAGTACGAAGGCGCTTATTCACTACCTAGATAGCAGCACGAATAACTCCGTCGACATTACGATCTCCCATCGCGATGAGACCACCGCCACGATCTATACGTTGAACATACCCATTCACTAGACAAAGAAAATGCAATAAAAACAGCATCTTCTCCTCCGATCACTACACTAGACGGACGATCAGACTATGTATGACTTTGTTAAGACATGACTCACAAGCGACGGTTCAACCAAAGCTTCCGTCACTAATGGAAATGACTAAACAGACAACCTCCACACCTCACCAGGCCTCTGGCCATGCCCAAAGTATGAGAATGCCTAGTGAGGGACATGGGCAGAAAGCCCGGCATAAGCTGTGCTCTTAAGTCATACCGGAACACGATACTTTGCTGCATACTACCGTCGCTTCAACCACGACTAAGTTGAACTACTCTGCCCTCTTTGTTCTTCGGAGAAAGCTTCGGGGCACATTTTGATTTGCTCGGGAAATTCATGTCGGATACTCTCCTAGTCCTTCCTATGCCAACAATCCAACTTCTGCGAGAGATTCCGAATAGCTAGTTGAGAAGTTGACATCAGTTGCGCTATTTCCCTAGACCACATCAGACAAGTGCTAAACAGCACTCCAAGTAGACCAGTTATAGCAGTTGAGTAGAAGCTCTCAGTGAGAGCTACTCAGATTGAGGGAGGAGCTGTTTGTACTTTTGAGGCGGAGGTTTCTCATCCATTCTTCTAGGAACCTGGTCCAGTTGTTAGACACTGCTAATGCTGGTTCTTCAAGTACACAAAGGTCACTACTAACCTCCTGTGCTCCATGGGTTCTGTCCACTGAGTCAGACGGTGCGCCTTTTGACATCTTTCTGTTGTACTTAGTTTCCGTAGAGTTCAGACTAGTTAATGCGGACATTGACCCGCAAAGTGGCAGTATAGTAAAAAGAATCACTCACACACAATATCTCAGAAAATCAAAGGTGGCTCTGTGGATCCCAGCTTTGATCGCCAAGATCAACCACGAACCGGGAGAGATTGATACTGAAATCGAGGCAAACAAAGCCGTCTCTGATGACCCAAAAAACAGAGTCAATCTGTTATATTGATTAGCGAGTCAGTAGCCGAGGATGGAGATGCATGTGACGGACATGTCGTGTAACTATTGCAACAAATTTGCATCCCTTTTAGAGCAATTTCATCGCCACTTTCTGAAGCTTCGGCTGTGGCTGTACAGAGATCGAGGGCTACAAGAATATAGAGTTAGTAAATTGTAACTATTAGTAGTAGTATTGGTATATAAAATATCCCGTCCTGTGAATCCATGCCTTCAAGCAAGCATATCAGCCATCGGATGCCAGTGCTAAGACAGTCCTAGCGTCGAGATTTCTAGTTTCTTCCTCTCTTTTGGGTGGGTGGCAGCCTATGCTTAAGAGCTGAAACGCAATACTATTCGAGGATAAGATACGCTGACTGTTTCGGGGACTTGAGATCAGGCGTGGCACGGCATGAAGAGGGTGCATGGATAAACGCTAGGGTTTGATAAGAGACAGAGCAGGATAAAAAGAAGAGATAAGGTAGCGAACACGTGATTAGACAGACAAGCTTTACCTTTGACAAGCGGCTGCTTCGACTGGATTGTCTGCATTATAGGCATCGCGTTGGCGTAACACAGGCTGGGTTAGAGATATCAAAGCAAGCATTGTAACAATACTTGAGATAATAACGTCTGCTATTCCAAAGCATACAACAACATGATGTATGTGTGTGTACATATACAATAAAGACACGAGTGTGGTCAGGTATCTACGAGGAAAGTGTATCCAGCATCAAGTTCCATGTCTACCGTCAAACCAGCAGATATGCACGCGGAGTTTCCGGAGCACAAGTACGAGCATCTCCAAGCTCAGGTGGATAAATCTTGCGTGCCGGTGGACGTACCGAGAATGCATGCAATGTCTATATGTCCGTACATAGCATGACGTGATGCAGCCTCGATGCAAGGTCGTATGTCAAAGGAGGGCAGGTTTGTGGCCTGTGATCGGATATGTGCTGTACGAAGTGATATAAGTCGCTAGCCAATATTGATCATCTTGGAGTAGTATATAAAACGATGAGATGTCTCTATAGATCTAGGGTAGCTATATTCCAGAAACAGCACCATCGCCATCTTGATATCTGCCTATCATGAGTGAGTCTCCCTCTTCCTTTCTAATAATCGATCTTTATCCAACTTCGGATACTAACAATGTCGTAGCTACTTTCGACTTGGAAACTACAGGCCGTCGCGATGATGCTTCGTATCACCGGCATCGCCACCATCATTCACACCGTAAGAGCAAAGGCAAAAAGTACCTGCACTTACACCTCAACGACGGCTTCATCTCTCCGCACAAAAGCAGCAACATACACGGCAAGGATAGAAAGAAGACATCCAGGTCCAAGAAAGTCTTGTATTTAGAGCCTTGTCGTCCACGGACCGTCACAGCCTCGCGCAGAACCTTTGTTATTCATCCGCCAGCTATGCTATGGACGGCGCCCGACTCTCTGTCTGCCTCAGCACCTACTATAGCTAATGCTCCTTTGTCTGCTATTGCTGAACCAGATCGGGCTATGCTGGAACGCCCTTTTGAAGAAGTCCCGGAGCAGTTCCACGCCCAGCAGCAGCTGCTGCTCCAGCAACAGCAACAGCAACAGCGCCATTATCTGCCGCAGTTTTCCTATGGTAATTCTGTAGATCCACTGCCTGTTTTGAAACCGGTGCCGCGTCAGGTGTCAGTCCCAGCTGGCTTAGTTGGACTGCCAAGACATGCGGCAGCAGTCACATCGGGCCCGAACTTTCGTGACCCGTTTGCATCTCTCCCACAGCCACAATCTCAGACACCGCTGCAACACCTGTTAGAGCCGAGGGCTTCACATACGCCACTGGCGTCTTCTCTCGGTCTCTCTCCATCTCGTTCTGCCTTTCCGCCGAGATGTTCCATGCCACCTGTAGAGGATGATGGGCTTAGATATTCAGATGTCTCCTTGCAGCAGCAAGAGCAACATGTGGCTGAAAACCAACAATATCCCCATGTCCTTAGACGCACTTCGTCGTCAGCCATGCGAAGACGTTCTAGCATGCAATTACCGCAGCAGCCGCTTGAAATAGAAGCTATCGAAGACGAAGATGATCCCGTGGCTCCTTTGACCCGTCGGGCCTCGGAATATATAGCTCGTCGCTATTCAGCAGCTGCGGCTCAACAGGAACCTGAAGGAACCAAGGCCTTCCCGTCGTCGGTGCCAATATCGCCTCCTCCAGTACTTAGTCGACGGGCCTCACGAATCTCAGCTTCTGGTGCTGAACGACGTCCATCTATGACAACTTTACACGAACATGTAGAGTACAATCTGCGGCGCAGGAGCAGCACGGCACCAGCTTTGCGGCCTGAAAGAGAGATTATCGAAGGGTTCGCTAATGATGAGGACGATGTGATTTCCGTTGTCAACCACGATGTCTTTCCAGAACATGACATTGCCCGTGTTCTACGCAGACGTCGCAGTGTAGCCACTCCTGTAGCTCCAGATTCTCACAGCAATGCCATTCCTGAGCGTGAACCTTCTAGACGCCGAAGATCCAGCGCAGTTGCTCCGCTACCGCCGCACCCTCCGTCTCCTCCGCCACTTTTACGGACAGTCCCCATGTTAGCCAAAGCACCCGCCGGCGATCGCAGTAGAGACCAGAGTCTATCTGCACGTATGCCCAGGCCCGCGAGCAGTTTGCGGCGCGAGATCTTCATTGCTCGCGAGCACGAAAGAGGAAGAGAACGTGCTGTTCCCGCAAACGTTTGTGTCCAACCTAACAAAGACTCGTCCCTGGCGCAAACTACGCCTATATCCATAGACCGAGATAGATACGGACGAGGCGCTAATCATGCGCCACTGGTCGCCGGTACAAAAATTGGAGGAAGTAGCAGTCCTGTCAACACAGCCTGGCGCCGGGCTTCGGCGGGCGATACTCCGTGTTCGCCCCGGACGGTTCCTGCAGTTCCGGCCACCACTATGAGTGGATTTCGAAAACTGTCTAGAGCTAGACGAAGTTCAACGCCTGCGCTAAATGCACTACGAAATCCATTTCTGCCCGAACATGCGCTAAATATGGCAAGTTCCTCTTCATCGTGCTCATCCTCAAGAGGTGGCCACAGTCCCAACATAGACTTGCCCAAACACTCTTCCGTGCGATACGTAGACGCCGATAACTACAGGCGCCAGTGGTACGAGCGGCAACAACACCAGGGCCAGCGAGAACAAGAAACTTCGATAGCGTGGGTACCGTTGGACCAGGCTGGGCAGCAGCCGGCGGCGGATCCTGTTTATTGTGCACCGAGACCATGGGGCTGGGGGGCTAGAAATGCCGAGGAAGACCAAGTAAACGATGGAGACGTGGGCTACGATATTGCAGATAGCGGTGACGAATATGGCTATGAGCCCAGGTGTGGATGGGGTCTAGGCAATAACTTTGGATACACGACCGAGCATGGCGGTGATTTTCTCTCAGTCAACAACAGAGAGCAGACAGGCTACTATTACTAAAGTTGTTACAGTTCGTTTTTGAGGGGTTTTACTATTAACACTAGATACAAGTATATCATCTTCCCTTGATCAATGATAAGTTGACTACGAATAAGTGGCTGAGAACGTGCAGTGAAACACCTGATATTATAGAGATGCTCTGATATAGCTGTTTCTTATTTAAGACGAGGCCTCGTAGATCTGACGTGTATACTCTGTCATTCCATGTGTTACATGCACACAGAAGCTCAGAGCAAGCCTCCTTCCCCTCCCCCCCCCAAAAAAAAAAATCTAGCACAAGGCGCAGCTCTTGTTTTCTGCCAAGGGAATTAAGTATTTGCGTCTCGATTTTACTTGTCTGTCTTTTCTGTCCCGGTACGTGGAATGTGGCTTACAAGAATATCTCCAAGTAGCACTGACTATATCGCTGCGAATGGTAGTCACACGCCGTGATACTTGCTTGTTCCAGGCCAGACTTTCCACTGTATCAGGTTGTCTTGCGCCCTTTTTTTTTGGTGTTCTGCATATTGAGGGTGTGTCTATGTATAACATACCAAGTCAGGTACTCGAGACATCTCTGCCAGCTTTGGGCTGTCTTGAATAAGGCGCTACTGGAGACAACTTCCTATGGAAGACATGCAGATTCCTTGTAATATGGGGAGCAGGTCTCGAGGCTTTTGCCGGAGCACTGTGTAAGTGCAACTTCTAGTCATAAGTCGAACATCTTGCTTGAAATACATTTTACTTCATACAGCAAGCATGTAACTACACAGTTCTATAAACTGAATACGATTATTTAGCAAAAATAATTCAACTACAAAGAACAACAATCATCTCAGATATGATCGGTTTGGTTTCCAACAAGAAACAAAGCGAGACTTTGCATTCTGCCTCTTTTATTTTCTTCCTCTTCGGTTCTTAATCCTCGCTATCATATCTAACAACTCAATGTATGTATCCTCATATCGTTTTGAGATTCTTGCGCTATCTTGCTATTGTTGCAAGTCAGTGGCTCTTGCCTACTTTCTTCAATTCCAATAATCAAACGCCCTCCCTCCCAAGTCTCATTGTCCCCCCCCTCCCCCCCCCCCTTCATAAACCCTTCTAATTTTACTAACATCCTGCCAATTCTTAGCTGACAGGGCTAACCCTACACTAGGGCTCTTTCTATAACTTACCACTACGTAACTAGTACTAGTAATGTGTGCCAAAACTCACCGCCGATAGGCCCAAATCATGTAGCTGCTAATAATCTTTGTTCGAGTTTCTTTTTTTAACTCGTTACTTAATTAGAAGTTAACTATGACGAGACCTTCATTTAGAGTTGCAGTACTGACCATGCTACTATATTGCCATTTGCCTATTTGGTACTTTTTATCTAGTAGTTATTAGATTGTGTAATTACACTGAGAACCTATAAATGGGCCCCTAATTATAGCGTGTGCATCAGAAGAAAATGCGGATATGCACAAACATAGATTATCTACAATACAGTAATGTAATAACAGTAAAACTTTTATTTGATGTATGACTGAGCGAAATGCATGCACTCTAGATAAGAACTTTATCGTTAATTGTACTAGAAATGGGCGGTTTCTATGATTCTCAACTACATAGTACAATTTATTGCTACAGGACATTATCGTGAGAATAGCGTATAGGGTTATGCGTTAGGGTTGTGCTTGTTCCAGATTTACCAGACCGGAACATCTTACTTGGGGATTTTTTATTTTCTCACTCTTTGGATTAGTCTGCGAAACCAAGTGAACACGCTGCTTCTTCATTTCTCTCTCGGCCGGATGCTTCGGACTCAAAGAAAATGACAAAAGGTTCAACTGGCCAGGGCTATATATGGATAAATAGTCAAACTGGACACCCTTTTCAATCAGTACTACTACTGCTACCCAGCTTGGTTCAGTTAATGACTGGTGCGTCCTGACAACTGATCATCTATCAGGACAGAACTGTCCGAGTAGAATTAGGAAGGCAGAAATAGAATACAAGAGCAAGCATTTTAATTGTGGATGACGAATTATAGGGTCGTATATCGGATCCGTACTATAGCCAGCTAATAGTCTGAGAGTCTGAAAGGTCGCTATCAGTACCCACGCTGACGGTAAATTAGTATATATTTGCGTGGTTTTCTGTTAGCGGACTTACTAATGATCAACACGGGAAAGAATGCCAAGGCCGTACTGACGAATCAGCATAGCAAATATGCGATATAAAATCACTATAATTTTCATTAAATGAAACTATCGAACAACTAAGTTATGAGACAGCGAGTTGACTCTGTTCATCCAATCTGAATCTAGACTCCCCCTCGGATTTTGCCAGACTAAAGGATGGCCGAGATTCAACTTTTGCCTTCTAGTATCAGTTCATGAGTGTTCTTTTGGTTCTGGATGTTTAAGAAAAGAGAGAAACATGTCTCAGCAGGACCCGTAAAGCTGTTAATACACACTCAAATTGATACTAATTGGAGTTGTTACATTATGGGATTTTTATCTTATGAATCATCCCAGAATAACCTTAGTTTCGTTGTGGACCAAAATCCCAGCAGGTCAGTTATTCTTCGTACTTGCATAACTGCCAGGTATTCATTCCTTTTTCATTATTTTCTATTAGCATATTTCTTTTCATTACTAACCCAGAAACGAAGCTATCAGAAACATAGACTAACAGCATACATGTCACATACTCTAACTATAGAGTCTACTTACCACTATATACTATCATCCGACGGGACATAACCAGACAAAAAGGGACCTACTAAAAACGAGTTCGGTATATAATACAAATACCTCCGTAAACAAGCCTGCCAACCAATAACATCGACAGTTCGAGAGTTTGTTTTGTCATCAACTCTTACATGTAATACATATATTCTTCTTGTTCTTGGTTCAAAAAGTTCATATCCTTGCCCGAAGCGTCTGATCATCGTGTACTGCAGAGCTAAGCTTGCCTGCTACCAATTCTCCAGTCATCGACTAGTATTCGTCACTGTGCTGGGCAGAGTAATCAGGTTTCATGTATTTCTCCGTATTCAACCCGTTTGATTTTGACATTCTCAGATTCTAAGAAAGATGAGTTCACTTGTGTGTGGGGGATGGGGGCAAGTTAGTCCCTTGTTTGTAAACTTCCGTCGCGTTCTATAGGCGTTTAGTGGCACTGATTGTATCGATCAAGCCGCTAAAGAAAGGGATGCCTCTCACTGTATTCTCACAGGGCGTTCATCTCTGGTAGCAAGCCTTACAATACATATCCATATTCATGGCGTGCGGCATGCTCTTTGCTTGCGCCCGCTGATTCATTTTGTTAGCTGGTTCGGTGTGAAGGCTGAGACCAGCGGCTAAGATTTGCCATCTGATACGCGCTTTTTGGCCTTTTTCTAATTCTTTTGTGATGGCTGTGTCGACTTGGGATGCTTCTACTTTTAGGCAAGGAAGGGCATTCAGATAAAGAGCACCAATCGTAATGCTACTGTAGATATAGTAGCAATAGTTGCAGTGGTCGGACAATAGGAGACTTTGACGCTTCACACTTGACTTCTCAATTCAGAGCAAATCAAGGGTGGTTGTGGGAAATTAGTATATACTGAATGACATCGCCTAAAGCCATCATGGAACCAGATGAAATGTCGCCTATCAGTGCTTGTTTCACAGCGTGAACTTGCAAAAGAAAAAAAAAAAAAACTTGTTATTGATCGGTGACTAGCCAATTGCTTTCATTTTAACCCTCGTAGAATAAGTCCCTTGGTTCTCTCCTGCATAGTACATGTGACGACGTTCCTTTGCAGATGTCAGAGTTTAGGCAACATGAAATACTAGCCCAGGCAGGGCTTCCTGAACTGCTTATCTAGCATCATGTCATCTTACTAATGGGATACGAACCACACCATAAGCAACCATGACATCGTAACCTTGAAGTCTGTTTCTTGAGCCATCATGTCACCAAGTCCAAAATTAAGTCATCACAGCTAGTCCACAAATAACAACGATATGCAAGGGCTAATGTTGGGTCACTGCCTGATTGTTCTTTGGTCCCTGGCTAGAACCTTCGTTTTATGCTACTGTGCTGGTTCTCCTCCCTTTGCTACTTTTATGTGCGTGACATGATGACAGGTCTTCCTTAAGGATGCAGCAAGCTCGATGTTAGAAAGATGACCTTTTCCTCCCTTCCATCCTCTGTACTGCTATGACAATGGCATCTTCAGCCCACCCAAGGCTGAGGTCTACGCGGGGCTCTTCATTATTGTATATAGATGTAAGATAAGAGCACGAATGCGCTTTTTTCGTTGTACACCCCTGACATCACCTAAGGTTGTTTTCTAGCGACAGTACTACTATTCAATTCCTAAGCATCCGTAGGCTTGATATCTGTGGACACCATCCGAAGACCACGTATGGCTGTTTAGTTGTTTATTTTGTACGTATCATGAACTGGGAAAACCAAACAAGATGAACAGCTCTTCATATGTAGTATATACAGTATTGTTATCATCCCTCAAACAGAGTGGTCATAAACAGTTTCATTGCTTGGTTCGAAGGACGGGGTTGCTCTGCGGTACAAACAAGCTAGACGAGCTGATCAAATTCCACGTATACAAAGAAAAAAAAAAGTGTAAAAGCACGAAAAGCTGCAGGCAGAGGCAAGGCAGAACGAGAATTTGGAAAGGAAACAATAAGGCCAAGAATTTTGCTAAATTACCCAGCCTCCTGCATATCTATCGTGAAACAAAAGAAAAGAGCTTTGCAAAATGAATGTACTTGTTAGGATATAACTTACAACAACATTAAGGGTTAACGATATAATAGGGTTTGGGATATGGCGAACGGACATCCGGTTATGAAGTGAAAAAGACCCTTGAGATCCCACAATCCGCTAACTACTGAACAGAATAAGGCATTATGACCATTTTCAGTCTAGCTAAGCCTTTAGTAGATGCTGCTGATATGAGGATGTGAGCTTCCTTTCTCCCGCATGTAGCTCGTCCAGCGCAGGCCTGCGTCGCACGATATTCTACGGAACACAAGTAACGGGCGGGCACAGAACAAGCAGAGGAACAGAGGAAACATTGACCTATGCATATGCATGGGATTATTACTAGTAGTGTAGTAAAGAGTTCCTTGCAAGAGATTGAACAAGTTGGCTTGCTAATTTGCATATGCAATCCTTAGATGCATATGCCAAATTAGGCCCCTGTCGCCCCTATCAAATCGTCATTAAGCTGGCGCAATCCCACTCGGAAGCTTGCAGGCTAGAGCTCTTTGGTTAAAGTGAGAGGTGGCTCTGTGTCTAAGATGGAAGGTTGAGTTATATGACACAAGAGATAGAGACCGAGAATGAGAGGTTGCGGTGTGATGACCGGCAGACACAGATGATTACAAGAAGAAATGTAACATCTAGATATCCTAGGCAAATATGATTGGCGAAGGCCCGTGGCTGCGCAGGGGTTCGCGAGGTGGGCGGCCAGCAGATCACTTTGAAGCATATTGTTATTGTTGAGTGCACGATATATTAGTAGTAACTACTGCTTTCTTGACCCAAGGGACCAACCAACAGAAAACGAAGAAAAGACGGCCGTATTTTGTGCAGCTTCCTCATTTTGCTAAGAGAAGGCTGCTTAAATTCTCACGCCTTAGTTCAGCCTTTCGCTTCTAGCATCTATTAAGCGCTGGAATCCGACTCTGGCTTCTTTCTTCATCAGCCTTCTCGATCTTTATTCTTGCTGGCGCATCTTCCCAAGAATTATTCGGCGGTTGTCTTTGTTCTGCTCTGGAATCTTCAACTGAGCATCTCTTCTCCTCTTGCTTCGTTACTGTGCTGTTTTATTTTTCTTAATCGTGCCCCGGCCGCGCTTACGCTTCACTCGCTCACTTTCCTGTTCGTCCGCTCATTGCCTCGACTGTTCTTTTTTGGTTTATCACGTTGTTGTTTTCTGTCTCATTTGTTCACAGTCCTGGCTATCTATCTGTCTCTGTTTTCCCGAATCAGTTATTGGGAAAGTGCTCTTGGAAAAATTTATCACCGTCATCATCATCTGTTGGCACCACTACGACTGTATTTCCGCCTTGGCTGTCTTTGCCTTTGATCTTGTCCTTGATGCCAGACCAATACCCGAAGGAAGCCTCCCTGCAAAGATAAGACAGCACGATAAGCACACCGCACAGAGCAGCTTTTATCCGCATATCCACCCGCTTGTCGCTCCGCTGTCACGTCAATGCTCCAGCGTTTTGTTTCGACCATCCAATGCCCGCTGCTTTAATCAAAGCTTCCTCGTAATTGAATTTTCGGCCTTGTTGACAGAAGCTTGCCCACGAGCCAACTCAATTCGACTATAACCGCTGTTTGCTTTGTAGCCCGGCTCCCTTCGCTCTCTTTGCGCTTCACTGTACGCCTCTTGGTGCTCCAACCATACCAAAACCATTAATTCTAGTGAGCGTGCTGGCCTTTTTGCTGTTTGATACCGACACTTTTCGAACTCCGGTGGTAGATTACTAGCATATTGACTTGGAAAGCTAATTCTTTGGTACACCCACTCTTTGGAAACTTCCCTAGTATAATACTTCAACCCCCATCGCCTGTATTGTGGTACGCCGTAGCGTAGTAATCTGGCGCAGATATACTCTTAATCATTACTCAAGCCCAAGGAACAGCAGATAGCACTAGGAAAGGTGCGCGCTCCAGCTTCATTTGCGCTAACAATCGGCAGCCAATATTACTTAGTAGCATCCCTATTTTAGTGCCACTGCTACTATTACAGTTGCCGGGAAAGCCCAGTGACGCAACGTCTTGAAGAAAAAAAAAAGAATACCACCGAGCTAGTCGAGGAAGAGGGAAGAAAAAAAAAAAAAAAGAGAAAATAACACGCTTGCGCCAGTGTGCAAGCGAGATCGATCGAAGAGCGTAGTAAAGGAAAAAGGGGAACTCTGGAGAGTCCCGTTTCTCCCGTTGTCATGTCACAACTCTCGCACCGGATGAGTGCGTCTCCCGTGGCTGCAGAACACAATCGCCTGTTTAAACAACCGGATGTTCGACGCTTTACTAGCCATGACCAGCAGAAGCAACAAAACAAACAGGCATCACCGCTAGCGTCACAGAGCCAGTTTATGCCGTATTCGCCGCCGTCATATGCCTCCATTCCGCCGTCGCTGTCTCAGTCACAAGCGAACTTGCTATCTGTAACTCCTCATAGGCTTCATCATTCACAGAGTACGCCGCAGATATCTATCCCTTTATCGGCCCTGCACACGCATTTTGAGTACCCCTCACAACAGCAACCGGCCCTAGCAAACAACCCGAACCAACATCAGGCGTTTCCACCGCGCTCGCACTCATTTTACGCTCCTAAAAACTATACCTTTGGCAACATTGCGCCTTCATCGCCTATATCTCCGACATCTACCATCTCGCCTTTGACACCTTTATCACCGACAAGGCGCTATTTTAGTCAACAATACGGCCAGAGCAGTAGCCTCGCAAACGTTCCGCCATCTATCCAGGCTCAACAGAGTCACAATAATAGCGACCAATTACAGCAGCAGCAAAAACAACCACAGCAATCGCAAGACCATCGACACACTCAGCGGCCACAGTTTCAGACCCCAAACTTCCAGCAGACTTCGTCACGCAACAACTTCCAGGCCCAGCAACAAGACCAAGTCCCACCTAGGGACGATTCCGCAGCCGTGGCTTCCTCGTCGGGATCATGGGCGGTGTCTCCGTGTTCGAAGGGAGCGGGCGCCGCCGCGCGAGCATCATCATTCTCCAATGTTCGGTAAGTCAGCCCGTCTTGATGTTTCATGTAACCGTGATACTTGTATTTTTTTTTTGTTCTTGTTCTTTTCCTACCCTCAAAACACTCTTAGCCCTTTTCTCCTACCCTGCCGCTACTTGTTTGATCATCGTCTTCTGCTATTTTTAATATCTCCCCAGAGCGCGCTCGCCGTGTTTGAAAGGGACCCCAGAACGTACAAGGCCATCTATATCTTTTTCTCGCTACAGTAATTATACTGGTGATTAGGGTACAAGATACGACTCGGCAAGGCTAGGCCTTGACCAAAAAGTACGCAAAAATGTCGGTGCACAACTAGGGTATTCGGGATCGTCCCTTTCTAGACCATATCCCAGGTCCAAAACAGGCCTGGCGCTGGGTCATGGTAAGCGATAAGTAAAAAGAAAGACTACCATACAACAACTGCACTATATTTGTTTCTGCGGTCTGCTTTTTTTTTTTTTTTTTAATAGGACATAGTATCGTAATGATCACCGCCGCTTTATGACTTGCCCCGCGGCCGAGACGTTGCAAGGTTCAGCGTAACCACCGGCCGGCGAGTGATCATGAAGGTTCATGTTAGCTATCGACCCCCTTATTAGCATGCTTCTAGGAGCGGCGACAGTTGTACATACCACACAACATTAATTATGATGGCTTTCTTAGTGTTCCAAGCGGGACCATTGCGAGCTGTTATTTCTTACTGTTTGTAGGTGTTTGACATCATTAACTGACTTGCGCAAACTCGTCTGCTGCATATCATGGGCTCTGTCTACTTTCCACTATTATTTCGCTCGATGTCTGTCAAGGTTGGCCAAGGTAGTATATTTTGTAGACTACAAGCAAGAGAAGCTAGAAGCCACGAATATCACATGACATCTGTCATGCTTCCCCTTGCATCAGTCGTCCTTCCTATATTACATTGTGTTGCCAAGTGGTTTACGTTGTGCTGGACTCCCTAGCACAACGTCTGCAACCATGCACTCATTTGCAGACATTAGCGGGTTAGCCGTCGAGTTGCAACATTGGACCCCAAGCTTGTAAAATTTGGTTTTCAGTGTGGACTAGACGTGCTTATCTCCCTGACCGATTATCGCCTCTATTTCTCTTCTCAAATCACAACTTACTCTATTGGACCCTGGACGTATCGCCTGCTCTGCGACTTCTGCAACACAATCTATACCACTAGAACTGTAAGAAGCTTTAGTTTTTGCCATACAACGGGATGATTAAGCTAAACTAGACGTTGAAAAATGCACGGCTATATAGTCTGATTACTGTGCTTATGGACCAGTCTTGATGTCAATTTGTGTAGTTTCATCGGCTATGGTTGCTTGTTTGCCTGCTACGTTGCCCGGCGCCAAATCAGTTTGGACCAGATCAGACAAGGTTCTTTTCAACTCCAGTTTTAATACAGTGTCTGCATCAAAACCTGTTTGGCTGGAGCGTCTTTCTGGGCTGATTATACCTTCCAATGCCTTCCAGACTCTCCCTTGCAGCAGAGCCGCCGTTGCCCCCCCCCCTCCCCAGGAAAAAAACCTCCCTTTCTTTCCTTGTGACCCTCTAACATGCAGAAACTTGACTTTTGCTTGTGGCACAACCGGCTTCGTGCCGTTGTCTTTGAGCTTGTCACCTGTATCACACCTACCACACATATCACTGTTCACTCCCTTAGTCTAAGTTTCTAGTGAGTCTCCAGAGCAAAGTGCGGCAGTGGTTGCTGCTGTGCAACTGGCCTCTGGGGCAATCTACTCTCAGCCTATATCCAAGTTCCGTGCGTGGCTAGCCATAGCTGGTTGTTGGACGCATAGCATTGACTGGGGCTGTTTCTTGCCGGTGCTTTAGTGCTTCAGAGCTTTTCCTTCACTACGCAGCCCCAAAACCCCAAACACCTGGGGCCAAGTACATGTTTGGACTGCGTGCGTTTTTAGCAGTTGTGTGTGTGATCTGAGTGCGGGAGCTTTATGCCCGTGATCTGGTTTACCACTGGCTCTGTCGCTGTCGCTGATTATAGTCTCCTACATACCCCTCCTCTTCTGCGCTTGCTTGGTTCCCCGGCTTCCTTTGTGCCTTGTTGCTTTAGGCCCTGGTAGCGACTGTCCCTGAAAGAAGCACTCTTTCCTTGGATGACTTCGTCTTTGTTTTGAGCACGGCCCTTGTTCCTACAGAGATGTCCCTCTAGACGAGTTCCTCTTTGGGCCTGTGTCTTCTTCTTCTTCTGTTTCTCTGCCGTGGTTGCATGGCCTGTGGCCTCTATCTTGAGACCGCCTCTAACACTTCCTATGCTTTCTTCCTTGTCTTGTTTTTCTTCTTTTCCCTTTCTTACTTACATACGCCCTTTTCATACATATCACACTTTCACACTTTTTCTTACATCATACTCTTTTTGCACACACGACGTTCGTCAACACCACTGCCGACGCCACCATCTTTGACACCGGACTTTTACGCCGTGGCAACTCACTAACACCGGTTGTTTGCTCGCCTTTCTAGTTTCTCTAGACCAATCCCTAGTCCTTTGCACACCAGCACTTCGGCTTCATCTATTCACTATAACTACAACTATCGCGACAACGGGCCTGCGACCGCGCCTTTACAGCATACCCAGCAAAAATACCAGCAACAGCCCCCACATTACCAGCAGCAGCAACGAACGCAATATAAAGCTACTGCCAACTCTGGTTTAGGCCCCTTCGAGCTTTCTGACGACTCGCCCATAGGCTCATCTTCATCGCCATCTCTATCACATAACAACTCTTTGCCGCCCAATTTTCCTATCGAGCAGGCTGAACACGCCCAGTCCTCACCTCGCTCGCCTTCGTGCCGATTCCCACATCCTACGGACGAATCTGCGTACTATAGCGACTCATCTCCAGATACCTCGCCTGATAGAGCGCATCGTCCAAGGTTAGTGTACATTGCATTACCCTTTTTCACTTGCCTACACCCGCCATAGCTGTACCCTACTTTTGGGGCAGGCGTAGAAAAATAAAGATCAAGAATAGGGAGATGCATAAAAACCTCCATATGTAAAGATTAGTCTTGTCTGTGGAGTATATAACAAGGCTTCTTCATTGTTGTGTTTTGGTGGTCGGTTGTATTGATCTACCAGCCTTCGCACCCAACCTATCTAACTAGCTATCTAATGTATCATACAGTCTTACTAACCTCTAAGTTTTTCTTTTCTTACAGACCAAACGCTAAACATCTATCTCCGAATGACCGCAGCGCTTCTCTTCCAGTAATCCCGTCTCCATTGGCCAGCCCAGTCGGCCTTCCCTCGTTACCGATGCCAGCTTCGGCTGTAGCCGGTTCGCTGGCTACTCGCGATATCAACCCAGTACGACAGTCTTCAATGGATTCCGTAATCTCAACCATGTCGGGCAAGGGCGGAAAGTCTTCTAGTCAGCCGGAACTATCATCTGCTGGCCCTGCTGATATTGAGAGCCTCATTAAGACTGCTGGTAGCCCAGAAGCTGTCATCCGTTACCTCCTCAAGGACAAGAACTCACAAAGTCAACAAAATGCTCAACTATGGCGGTTGGTCGACAAACAACGTGCTATGATCTTAGGCCTTAACAAGGACCTTGAACGTGCACTTAAGGACAAGGAAAAGTACCGCAAGAAGCTCAAGGAGGTTCTCGCTTCGCAGGATAATGAAAAGCAAGAATCGAGAGATTTTGATATTGGCCCCGACACATTGAGACTCACAGTCCGGAGACCACTAGACTCACCAGGAATTGATTCAGATGGTGTCAAGACATCACCAATTCCCATAGCCCCTTACCCAATAACACCGCCAGCAGATCACGCCACTGCCTTGACATCTGTTGTTGGCGAGATGCTTGATCCCTCTAAGGCCATGCCTAGGCCCGAGGAACACGCATACGACAAATTTAATATCGACGCTGAGGAAATTGCCGCCCAGAAGAAGCGCCGTAAGGCCGATGAGGTGCATGATATTCACATCCACATGGAAATTCCATCATCGCGAGCCTTGCAATCACCAACAACTGCTGGCCCCCCCGCGCCTCCACCATCGAAACCACCACCGGCTCCTCCGTCGCTGGGACTAATCAAACCTACCCCGATTGTTGACCAGGGCCTTGCCCAGTTCCCATCTCCACCAAGAAAGGCGCCGCCACCCGCCCTTAACCTTCACCGTAAGTCGCCCTCTGGTGATGATACAGAGACGGACTACGAGGACGTTCTCGAGGTGAATGAGATTATTTCCAGCAAACGTGGTCGTAGACGTACTCGTGAAGAGGATGACCGTGAAAGAACTAAGATTGTACTCAAAGAAATGGAAGCACGGAGTCGATCTAAGAAAAACATCGACTATGACAGCTTGCCAAGCGTTTTTGACGATGCAGTCATTGATGGAACACCAGTGCCTATTGTCCAAAGCGACTCCCCCCAAGGGTTTAACCAACGCCGTGATCACGTGCCAATATCCCTTGATGGCTTGGGGAGAAATGCGCCTTCGACACTACATAAGCTCTACCCAAGTGAACTCTCAGCTCCCTTGCGCAGTCCTGGATTGCCTGTCAGTCCGCGTCCCCAACAGGCATCTATCCCTATGAACGGAATGCCAAACGGTGGTCTTCACTCTGCGGGTTCTCCCCACACCATGGGCCAGCCGCCTTTGTCGCCTCGTCCTCCACGGCAGCCAATTTCAGTACCAACAAACACCTACACACAACAGGGATCTGCTTCTAGTACTGTAGAGCAGTCCGCGCCGACGCTCATGTCGGCTCACGTCAAACGCACTGCTGAAACGGCGTCGGTGACATCTAGCCACGGTTCAGATAGCCCAGCTGAGCGTCGAAAAATCTATAAGGGGTTCCAAGTTGAAGAGTACCCCGACTTGTTGTTGCCGCCCAATGCACTGCCGTCAATCAGTGTACGTGTTGCGTCTTCGCGCATGAAGCCTTCGCGTGCGTCACTAATGTCACTGACACAACTCGAGGAAGATCCCGTCTTTACATTAGCTATTGTTTCTCGAGGCGATGGAGGTGAGTTGTGGCGCGTGGAGAAGGACTCCTTGTCACTGGCAAAACTCGACCAGCGCCTTAGAGCTTCGGCGCAGTTCAACGCCCGGACGCCTGATCGTTCGCTGTTTAGCGGCCACTCACCCGCCAAGTTGGATGCCCGCCGCATTGCCCTCGACCAATACTGGGAGGATATTCTCAACATACTCTTTGATACGCAAACCGGCGTCGAGTTGTGCAGATATCTGTCTAGCAACACATTGCCTCCCAACTTCGATGAAAGCTGGCAGCCTATGCCGAACAAGACTGGTACTGATCCTTCACCTGACAGTCGTGCTGCGCGTAGTGGCTACCTCACTAAGAAGGGCAAGAACTTTGGTGGTTGGAAGGCAAGATACTTTGTGCTGGGTGGCCCTACTCTTAAGTATTATGAGACGCCTGGTGGTGCGCATCTAGGCACAATCAAATTGCAGCATGCACAGATCGGCAAGCAGGCACCACAGATTGAAACTCAACCACCTGTACCCGGCGAGGAGTTCGATAACCAATACCGTCACGCTTTCCTCATCATGGAGCCTAAGAAGAAGGATGCTACCGCTTTCTTTAAACATGTGCTCTGTGCCGAGAACGACGAGGAGCGTGATGAATGGGTCAAGGCTCTCATACAATGGGTTGATTACCGCAGTTCAGGTGATGAGGAAGCCAAGGCTAACGATCGTCCATCCACGAGTGCCGGCGAACAAAGCACTAAGATGAAGGAAGCTCCGACTCCCAAGAAGAGTCCTAGCGATTCGAAGCCGAAGAAGAAGCATCAGACCAAGAGCTCATTGACACACCATCAGCAAACTGATTCTGAGACGTTAATCGGTGTTAGCTACAGCTCAACCAAGCCCGGACACGTGCCAGCCAGGGAGGCTCGCCGTAACACGATGGTTGGCTTGCCACAAAACCCGCGAGACCAGGAGCCTGTCGCTAAGGAAAACATCCCATCAATCTCCGCACCTTCAAATGCTCAGGTTATATCTGATGCATCTTCATGGGGAAGCCGTATGAGCCACATACCAACGTCTAATAATAATTTACTCTCTATGGAGGAGAAGAAGAATCGCAAACGCAGTTTTTTTGGCTTTGGCCCCAAAGCACGGTCGTCTTCTGAGGGACAGGACTCGCTCCTCGATAACTCGAACGGCTCAGTATACAATGGTCCTGTTAGACCAATATTCGGTGTGCAGTTAGCCGAGGCTGTGCGGTACAACAAACCAACTGATGTTAATGTGCCACTGCCATGCGTCGTTTATCGCTGTATTCAGTATCTGGATGATCAGGGTGCATTGAATGAGGAAGGCATTTTCCGTCTCAGTGGTTCTAATATCGTCATTAAGGCTTTGAAGGAGCGCTTCAATACCGAGGGTGATATCAACCTGGTCACGGATGAAACGTACTATGATATCCACGCTGTAGCCTCTTTGCTCAAGCTGTATTTGCGTGAGCTGCCGACTACCATATTGACCCGTGATCTGCATCTGGATTTCCTAGCTGTTATGGAATATACAAACATGGCTGAGAAATGCGCGGCTCTTGGGGAGCTGGTTACGCGTCTTCCCCAGGCCAACGAAACACTACTAAGATATCTGATTGCTTTCCTGATCAAAATTATCAATAACTCTGCCGTTAATAAGATGACTGTACGGAACGTTGGCATTGTGTTCTCGCCGACGCTTAATATTCCCGCCCCCGTATTTGCCATGTTTCTCCAGCACTACGAAGCAATCTTCCATATCGACCCGGAGCAGTATGAGCTGCCATCTCCCGACTCGGAGGATAGCTCATCTATGAACTCGTCTCGGCCTTCGTTCGATCCCATGCCCCCGCGGCCTGCAACGGCATCTGGCGCGTCCGTCGCATCAGCGTCTCCGCATCGCCAGCGGGTGATGGATCAGAACCGCAGCTCACCTACGCCTCCTTTGCTACAAGAAATCCACATTGCGCGAGGAACGCCGACCCCTCCTCCCATGAACCAGGCACCTAGCAACTTCTCGTTGCCCCAAGCGTATGATGTTGCCTATCAGCCTAAGACGGTCGCTAGCCACGCTTATGCCGACAGCCACAGCAGTGGCCACGGAAACGGATCTGGTTCGGCGAGCAGCGGAAGTGACATGATGTTGGGTGTGCCCCAAGAAGGCAGTACGTCAATGTCACGTAGACGCGAGAGTGCTATCTACGGATCTTTTGGGTCTATGCAGCAAAGTCGTCTTCGCGAGGAAACTCGCTTCTAAGGTTATAGCGGAAATAGGGGTTTCATTTTCTTTCTTGTCTTGTTTCCAAGCCTCATTTTTCTAAGGCGATCTTTTCTATATTTTCTTCACTATCTATCAAGTGGGTTTATATCTGGCCAAGAACCAGAAAATACCACATATTGCTTTTCCCCTTTCTCATTATCTTATTTTGGGGATTTGTCTTTATCTCATAACTACCTTTTTCTCTTTATTTTTCTCTTATTTGGATCTTTGTGATGGGCGTCAGTGGCGTTACCTATCTCTATATCGGTTTTCTTTTCTGAACATTTCTATTTTACCACTATATTCCCTTTTTTATTAACGACATTTTCATTTCCTTTGATCGATCTTAATTCATTCATTCATATTCGGGTTTCTTTTTGTGTCTTTCTTATATTATTTTAGTGTTATCCCTTTCCAGCCAGGTTTTTGTTTTGCTTCCTGTTTGATGTAACGCAAAATATGCTGCGTTTATGTCGAGGCGCGCGATGATCAAGATATCATGTCTAAGAGTTGTAGTTGGTTATAAGTCTTTATCGAAGACTAGAGTCGGTAGTATTAGTAGTTAGTAACTAAGTCGTAAGTTGAATATCGAAATGTTCCATGAAAGTGCCTTTCCAGTATCTCTTCAAGACTGTTATAAAGCGTCTAAATCAAATGCCGAAAACACGGATGGGAGACGCAGACGTCTACGAGAAGGCGACAATATGTCTGATGCTGCTTGATATCCGATCACACATAGTGGGCTGATTAGCATGGATTTTCGAGTACGTGTTAAGGGGTTTTTCGCGGAGAAACGGAGGCCTCGGTGGCCCGTGATATCGGCACTTTTGCTAGTAAAAAGAAGGCGATCAGAGGAGAAAGCTGAGCGACTAAGGATGATTGGAGTGGTATGGCTAATAAAATGAGACGATGCACAGAATTACTTAGACTATGATAAATAGAGAGGAACACGAGATAAATTTGCGTTGATTCCCCCGAGAAATCATGGAACCTTTCTTTCTTCATTTTCTTCCAGTTTGTAGTTTTTGTTAGTCTACCGATGACGCCTTCTCTTGTTGCTAGCCTTCTTTTGTTTCACTACCTCAGTGTATTACTTTTAGATATCCAGTCTCACGTCTACGCTGCAATTCTACTATCTTGTACACGGCAAATCCATACTATTATCAACGATATATGCTTAGGAGAGAAGATACACACAAACTGGACTGATTGATACTTTTATCTCGCGGTTCGTTTACTATAACCAGTTGAGTAGTAGGCGAAGTAGGGCTCAAAAATCAAGCCTGTGGTTTAATGATAGGACAACTCGACAAATTGTTTGCTTGTCCGTTCGTTTGAAGTATTGAATCGTGCATCTGATCACGTGCCATCATCTGGCCGTTGTGAGTTGATAAGATGCCATCCCTCTATTTGCTACAAGCCAACCCCTCATTCCTATGGAATATCCTCATGCTAAGAAGCTCCTGTAGGTAGTCGAGAGACGAGATCAAGCCATGTAGGCGGACCGTTGTTTATTGATCATTACTGAAGACGCAAATGAACGTGTTTTAACCTCGATTATCAACCAAACAACAAATATATCGACGAATCAAAGCTCATTGTAGTCTCAAGACTAGTTGGTATTATCACTCGTTGCTTTGATTTTTTTTGCCTCGGAGAATCGGCACCAAAGTTTCGCCGACATTTCGTTGTTATTACAAAACAATCGTTCATCCATCATTCAAACAAACAAAAGCCAGATCTCTTTGCATTCATCGAAACTCAAATAAACACACCTTTCTCTTGTCTTGATTTTAGTGTTTTCCTGAGTTACAAAGCTTCGACTTCTTCAACGAATTCTCGGAGATAAAAAAATACTACCTGAATATTTGGTCCGCGACCCTTTAAGCCTCATTGCATCCTCAGTTGACGAAAAAACACGACTAAGAGAACGTTTGTCAAATCCGTCTTTTCTCTAGCGGATACGCCTCGATCCAACTGCCGACTATCTTTGATTGAGTTTGATTTTTACCAGTTTGCTAGTGGAAGTTCGTTGCTGCCTTTGGGGAAATAGAAAAATATCAAAGCACGCTCATTCACTAGGATCATAGGCATCGCATTCAAGCCTCGCCGTTCCATTCCGCTCTTTAAATGTCCATATATATCATATGCTGTCCATTCACTCTAGATTCATTGTGAATCTAGCAATAAACTAATCACAGCCGACCCCATTCCATTTTCGACTCTACATTACGACTGTCATTTGCGGTTTGGGTTTCTTCTTCCATTACGCCACTCACTATTCTTTTTCTTTTCTTTAGAGTGCTTGTCGAAGCGAGCTTGTGAATTATTGACGGATCGCATCCACCAAAATATATCGTTCATCGCCCAGGGGCAGCGAGCGAGTTCCCCCCTCCCCCCCCCC